>VYZX01010842.1:78493-118493 GCA_013401335.1 Brachypteracias leptosomus
TCTCCAGAGAAGGAGACTCCACAACCTCCCTGGGCAGCCTGTTCCAGTGTCCTGTTACCCTCACTGAGAAGAAGTTTCTTCTCATATTTAAGTGGAACCTCCTGTGTTCCAGTTTGTACCCGTTACCCCTTGTCTTATCATTGTTTGTCACCGAGAAGAGCCTGGCTCCATCTTCGTGACACTCCCCCTTTATATATTTATAAACATTAATGAGGTCTCCCCTTAGTCTCCTCTTCTGCAAGCTAAAGAGACCCAGCTCCCTCAGCCTTTCCTCATAAGGGAGATGCTCCACTCCCTTAATCATCTTTGTAGCCCTACGCTGGACTCTCTCCAGCAGTTCCCTGTCCTTGAACTGAGGGGCCCAGAACTGGACACAATATTCCAGATGAGGTCTCACCAGGGCAGAGAAGAATCTGGGACCCCAGTGCAGGGCTGGACCTGGTGTGGGTGTGCAGAGGACTGGGGAGGCTATCTGTAATGTGTTTGTGAAGTCTCAGTGCTGGAGGGCTGCCATGGAGCTTCCTCATTGCCCTCAGACATATTGCTACTGTGGTACCCCTTTGATAGAAGGGGAGAAATTTTGATGCAGCCTCTGAGCTCAGAAATAAGACATTCAGTCTGGCCTGAGGACTGAAAACTGCACTGTATCTGGCTAATTTTGCTAGCTCTAGTTCATAAAACTAGAGAACACGTACCATCCTCTTAAACCAGCAGTATTCAGTAAAAGTGAAGTTACTGCTCCTGCCAGTTTTTCTGTTCTTGCCATTTCTTTCTTATCTAACTTTGAGCTAAGGCCAGCTGCTCTTCACCTAGATATTTATTTTTCTTAGATACTAATCAGTTGAGTAATACCTGCAACTCATCAAGTGGAGCTGGGAGTCGTAAGAGCCCTACTGTCACTGAAGCCCCTGGTTTCCCAGAGTGCACCCCTCTTGGTCTCATCTAGTTGCTGGATTAGAGAGGAGATGCAGCTGATCCTGAGCAGATCCAGCAGCAGACTATAATTTGGAAGAGATAAAGAGCATTGTAATGTTCAGGGGTCTATCCTAGAAAAATTCATGAATCCTGATGATTTTTTTTTTTTTTTTTCCTCCTCTGGCTCAGTTTTGAAAGATCTCTGGGCAATTTGGTTGTAACTACTTATCCCTCGACTAGGAACATTTAGTCCCATACCATAGTTTGGGTTAAAAAGCTGATTGGCAAAGTCCAGGGGTGTAGGCAGAGGTTAGGGATTTGTGAGTCTGATGGGTGCTGCCTCTGCCAGTAGCCTGCTTTTGAACAGGGAAAACTTGTAGTAAAGTGGCTCAAGCATTAGGCGAAGAGAGATGGGTTTCTGAAACACTGCCTGGGCTCTGGCAGTTCAAGGTGAGGGAGCAGATGATGTTTTGAAGGGGACATGGTGAAGGAAATTAGAGAGGATGAGAACTACCACACAGCTGTGCAGATGGGGAGAGGCAAGGTGCAGGACAGTCAATGCTGGAAAACAAGCATAAGCAAATATTAAAGAAATTGAATATGTGTATGGTGTCAAATCCCACACTGTTTTTTCAGTGCATGTATATACTTGGCTTGTCCATCTTGGAGCCTTCCAGGTCTGGGTAAAATATTAAAGAAAACCACTAATTGGTCACTTTCCCATGCCAGTTAGCAGTTTCTTAAAATGTGTTTAGGTTGAAAATACCAGAAATCATTCTACCTGTGCACACTGTTCTCTAATTAACACCCTGTCCTTCATTGCTGCTAAAAGGCCAAAATGTTTCCTTCAAAGAGATTAGTTAAAAAGAGCTGGGAGCTGCATAGAATATTTCAAGGAAATGAAACCTAGTCAGGAAAAAGGAACTCTTCATCTTACACACTAAAAAATCCTTGATTAGTATCAGCTTTAACCAAAGAAATGTCCCTCAGAGTGGAGGACCCGAGCCCCGAGTGTCACCCCAAGAGAAATTTAGGTCTGAACCCAGGATTTTATAGAGAAAGTGCTGATGCAGCTGCGGCTCAGCACAGCTTTATGAATGGGGTGTTGATAAGCATTGTGAGCAGCCATCATATCGGAATTACAGTGCAAACCAGGCATGTGCACAGGTCACTGCTTTTTATGAACACATGTTCCCAGATCTTATGACAAATAGGAAAGTAGCCCATTTTGACCTTTGAAGCCTGTTGCAAAGTCATTGCTGAGCTATTATTTGAGTAGCTTGAGGTAGAATAATGTTCAACTCAGCTTCCTGGAGCTGCATTTGAAATGCAATTAATTGACTGCTGTTAGTTGTCAATTAACATTTATTATCAATTAGTTCATCAAATTGATTAGTTGGCAGGACCTTAAAGCCTAAATGCACTCCTTTCCATTATAAATATGTCTATAAGAGTAAAAGCTACTCACTAATTGATGTCAAACTGAAATTGCTTATGTTGGTCAAGAGACAGAGCACATTGTTTTTAAAATCTATATTAAATTAATTTTGCAGCAAATACATCAGTAGTACATTATTTTAAAACAGTCTTTGGTGCATATGACTTTGTGCACACATCTTTTAAAGCCATTAAAGCATACAGGTATAATACAAGTCTTGTTGGTAGCCTTTCTCCTTAGTTGAAAAGTGATGCTGTTTCAGACAACCAGACTAATTCTTTATTACTCTGCCTGCTGAAACAGCTTGTGGCTAAAAACATGGCATGAAAGCTGTTCAGTTTTAGCAGAGTTACTGCAAAACTATTTCCATTTCTCCCTTCTCTACTATCTCCCATCCGTAGGCCTGTCCAGAATCTGGGGGGAGGGCATTCTTATGCAGCAGGCAATAATCAGGATGATTCAGAAACATCTCTTCGTGACCAAAACAGAACACAAAAAGGAATTGCTATGTGTTTCTCAAAAAAATAGTGATGGGAGTGTTATTTTCAGTACCTTATTCTTGCAAGCCAATAAACAGTTCCTATGTTTGAGAGCCTTATTAAAGAGACAAGAAAAGAGAGATTTGCGTTAGCCTTGCAGTTTAAATGCAATGGTTGTCTTGACTTATTTACTCTTAATCCTAGGGTGAAGGAGCAGATAAAATCCTGAAAAGTATTCCTTTAACTTTTTGTACGCACAAAATACCTGAGAGGGGTTATTCATTTTCATTGCCATTGTGCAATGAGATTATTCCTGCATCCCCCAAAACTGTGACCTAAATATGGCTGAAAGACACAACATGTGACCTGCTTAGTGCTGCCTGTCATGGCCTGGAGCCACAGCAGGAACTCTATTAGTGGGAACAGCACAGATGCTACCAGATGGCCAACATATTGTCCAGAGATGACCCATGTATAATTGCAGAAAGTTCAATACATTCAGGTTTTGAATTTAATTGCATTGACCACCTTAGCTACTGCTGCAACACAATTTAATTTATTTAAGGTGGAAACCCGCTTTCAGAAGGAAGGAAATATTTATGCTTTTAATATTATGTTTGCATTTTGCAAACCATAGGAACGCAAGCCCTGTGCATGCTAACAGATGTTTACAGAGGTCAGACTACCTGAATGCATTTCAGGCAATTCAAGCAATAAGGGAACAATACAAGATTTTTTTTCCCATTCACTTCCTGCAGTTTATTTAGATCAAGTTCCTTGGGACCAAATCTGGCAGTCTTGACTCAAGCAAATAGCCCACTGGAGACAGTAAAAATAAACAAAAGGACTCTTTTAAATGTTTGAGCATGAGGGGTTTGCTTGAATAGTGACTGCATAACAAGCCATTTAATTTTTATCTTTAAAAGATACATTTTAGAGAGACAGCACAATTCACCTACTACGTCTTCAGACTGGAAATGTAAAACCTTGCGTTTGGTTTCTCTGCTGTGTACCATGGCTATACTGCCTTAGCACATCCCTGGGGGTCATACCAGGAGCCTCCTGGCTCGGGCTTAAAATCAGGACCTTCTGGAATGGACCAACCCCTTCCATGCTGCATAGCACTTGGCTCTTTTTACAACCTCACGTGGTGCCTCTGTTACCTTGAGCTGTAATATATTAATTTTTCAGTGGGTTTTATTTGTTTTTCTAGTTCAGACTCATCGCAAGGCTGGGTTGCAGTGTGATGGAGTAGTGGCTTTTGAGCTCGATGTCAAGTATACACATTGCATATCCATGAGAAATGGCAGGAGATGGGAACTTGGCTTGTTCTTCAGGATCAAAAAGTCCAGCTGTATGTGGAAGTGAGCACATAAGCCCCCAAAAGAGCAAGTGAAAGGGAGCATCATACTGCAAGACATCAGGAGTGCTGGAAACTATGCTGAGGAGGGGATCACACATGGGGCTGTGCTGGTTTGGAGTAGATTCTGGAATGAATGGCTTTGCCAACAGATTTCTTCTTGGATCTCTTCCATTTCTTTCTCTCCCATTCCCTTGCTTTACTGTATTGGTCTTCCAGGCTGTAAGTTCTTTGAAAGGTATTAAAATATATGTATTTAACACTGAAATAGAACTACCTAGACTAGCTCAGCTTATCTAGGCTCTATCAAATCCCCAAAACACTGGTTACTTTATTGTGAATTTTCCTTGGAGTGAGCCATATTCTGTTGAGTTAAATTTGTTATATTAAGCCATTTGTCAACTTATAGTAAGAATATTCACAAAAGTGGTCAATCATCAGTAGATGACTTAAAATCTAAAGGTTTTTTTGGTATGTGTATGTAATATAAAAAAATAAGTTGGTGATGAGGGATGAGCCCAAACCATAACATGCGATTCTGCATCCAAATTGTCAAGGGATGTGGACTTTTGGCCCAGTGATGGAGAAGGCCTCATTTCATATGATTACGGCTCCACTCTTTCACTAAACTTAGTGCTCAAGGTCTCGATTTGTGTTCTTCGCTACTAATATAGCAGACTGAATTCCTTCATGTATAAGGAGAAAACCTTCTTATATACCAGAACCATGCCAATGAAGAATTACTGTTTTAGGGATGAGAGTGTGGATGAATATTGCTCCCCCCACCCCCAGTCTCTAATCAGGTGTATTCACTGCGACATGTGTTGTTGATTTTGTAGTTGCTTCTTGAATGGTTTGGGCCCTGAGACAGCTACACTTGTGAGGATGTCGTTTGGGTTATATATATATATAAACATAACCGATGATGTATCTTTTTATTAGGAAAACCCTCTAATATCTCGCATACAGATGAAAGACTTGTCTCAGAAGGCCTAGTTGGTAACACTTTCCAGCATGACTAGACAGCAGTCTTTCACCAGTACTTCCTTTGTATAGCTTGTTTCAAATGCTTTTGTTGCTCACTGTGAAGTGATGAGGCCGAAGGTATGGGCATTGTCCATGTAGATCCTGTGGTTACAGCATCTGAGCTGAAGCACATGGCATTGCCTGTTCCCAAAACAGAGCAGTTGTTTCTGGGTACTAGCTGAGTATTGCTTAAAGTATGTCTCATAGAATCACAGAATGGTTTGGCTTGGAAGGGACCTCAAGGACCATCTAATTCCAACCCTGCTGCCCTGGTCAGGGACACCTTCCACTAGACAAGGTTGCTCAAAGCCCCATCTAACCTGATCTTGAACACTTCCAGGAAGGGACCATCCACAACTTCTCTGGGTAACCTGTTCCAGTATCTGATCACCCTCACAGTAAAGAATTTCTTCCTAATATCTCATCTAAATCCACCTTCTTTCAGTTTAAAACCTTTACCCCTCATCCTATCAGTAGAATGCCTGACAAAGAGTCCCTTTAAGTACCCCTTTAAATAGGGGGCACTAGAAGGCTGCTATAAGGTCTCCTTGGAGTCTCCTCTTCTCCAGGCTGAAGTACAAGACAGACTAGAAAAGCTCCCATATATATGGGGTCAAATGGGGAAGTGGATAAAGGAAGGAGAAGCTGCATGGGCATTGTGTACATGATGCGCACACAAAATTGCCCTATGTGAAGGGAATCAGTTTTTTCTTGGTTACAAAGGAACTTAAGTTATCTTGTGTGACTTCTAGCACAACGTCACTTTCACCAACCAGAAAATCGAGCTTGAGGTGTCAGTGAAGCCTGAAGTGCAGCTGGGGCTCAAATTTGTGATACATCTGAAGTCTTGGAGCGGGGTTTGATTGACAAAGTAGGTCTGGCATTGGCATATTGGGAATCCTGAAGAGAGGTACTGCCTAGCTTGGGTGGTCTCTCCCCCCAGCATGATGGCTACTCTGCATCATCATAGTCTTGTAAGATGGCTGACCTGATGGCTCAGTACTGCCAGGAAAAGTTGTTCCTACCGCCCTGCCTGCTTTGGCTGTGCATTCCCATGGTTTTTTCTGCATGAGGTCTGGTACTTGTCCAACCCCTTGGTGGTCTGGTTCAGCATGCACAGCTGTGAGAAAAGCAACCCAGCAAGGAGGGTTAGAAACATGCAGCTGTGACTAGAAGCTAACAGTAAAACCTCTAGCAGAAGCAGTCTATGAGGTCTATTGGTATCTCTGTGGTCTGGGCTCCTTCTAGAGTACTTCATGGGAAGACTTAAGGCATTGTTCTGGAGGTGTGAATTAACATGGACCTCTGATCCTAAGAGAAGCTGTACTAGTTCTCCTGCTCTGAACACCTGGAACATCCTATTTTTCTTTTCCTTGACCATTTTCTTTTAGCTCAGTCAAAGGGAGTGAGAATGAGTTCACCTGGTTTTAAAAGTCTAGACCAGAGCTAGTCCATTTGGGCTTCCTTTAAACCAACAGAGAGCAATAGATCCTTTAAAATGCATTTCATCTGGCCTAGTTCTATATCTGCTTTAGGATGATGTTAATCCCACATTAATGACATCTCTTTTTCTAGCCTGAATGTGAGAAGAGCCTAGCTCAGATGTCTGCAAGATAGACATCTGCATTTGGTCACATAAATCCCACCCGTAGAACCACTGCACTAATGTGACGAACCAGGATGAATGGCTTCAATTAATAACAACAATAATAATATAGACTCTATATTTAAACAATAATTTCATATTCTTTTTTTCAGATGTGGGCCAGATCTTTCCTCAGTGTCGGTCAGATTATTTTTGATTCAGTAGGGCTCATGGTGAATGGTTGGTTGCAATGGTCGGGAGCAGCGGTGGTACCTCCTTTAGGCAAGCTAAACTAATATACTCTACCTGCAGGCACAGGCTGATAGAAATGGGAGAATTTTCAAAGGTGTGTGTTTGTTTTTGTTCTTTCAAATGGTATTTGAAAAGGAAACCCTCTGTTGAAGATATCCTTTGTAAAAACACAATGGCTGCAACTTTCTGGAACTACTTGCGACCCCCAAACTTACTCTTTATTAGTGTTTCTCATTCAGCTAAAGCTGAAGCAAACAAATGAAACTAATTACTCTTGAAGTTGGGTATTGCCTTCTTAAGCTTTATGAGCCTATTTTTCTGAAATTAGAAATTGCCTAACTATGTAGAATGTTTCCAGCAAAACAGCTTCTTGCAGCCACAATTTTTAGAGTCACATAAGTGCTTTGTAGGATAACTTTGGGTAGGCAGCAGTGACATCCAGTGGCCAGCGACCTGATCACGGGTCTTCTCCCAGAGCCTATCTCACCTGCGAGATGGCTAATGTTATCTGAGCCCATTGTGGTTTAATACACTTATTTCTCTCGGGTTTGTGGGGTTATTTGTTTGAGTTTTTTCTTTGGTTTTTTTTTCCCCCTAGAGATTCTAAAATCCTCAGGTAGATCTTCCCCAAAACTCCAACAGGAACTATAGAAATTAACTCATTTAAAAAAAAATTGGTGACTTCAATGTAAAGTGTTTTAATATGTCTGCCTGTAGACATAGATATCTAAGTAGGGATTAAAGGACAAGGTGTAGGTATTGGTGTTGAAAAAGTTTGGCTGTCTTTGGATTTTCTACAGATCATGGAGTGCAAAAAGCCTATTGGAAATGGAGCATAGCAATAGAGACACTCCATATATCATTTTAATATTAAATTATTTACTTTCAAGGCAGTGGGTCTGATCCAAGTGAGTCAATTCATTGCAAACTAAGACAGAAGACTGATTTTTATTTATTTATTTATTTTCCTCTCAGGAGTAAACATTTTGAGGACTAGATCCATCGTTATCCACCTCTTATTGCAGGAAAAATTGATGAACTGGTGGTGCACATTCAAACAGCTTGTACCTCCTGGGTGCTTATATAGTCCATGAGCCTTTCTACAAGAGGGGCATATGGTCCACCTTAATTTTAAAGAGGTACTTCTTTCAGTTACGTCAGCTACTTAAATTTATTTGCAGACAGTCAATTCATATTGATCATAACTCGACCTTACAATGACCTTGAGCAAAGGTACTCTGACTGCTATAGATATTGTGATCAATACTGGAGAGCAATTGACTATACCTAGTTACCAATAGATGTAGTTTGGTTTTTGTTTTTTGTGTTTTTTTTTTTTAAATAAGGTACACTATTTTCAGAAAAAAAAAGATAACTGCTCATTTAGTCAACTGTTTCAAAGGTTTAATATTGATACATGAAGTTATAATGACATCCTTGGGCATTCTCAAATGGTAGAAAACAATGGGGTGCAGAGTCACTGTAGCACATTAAGGAGAAAGAATCATTAGTTCCCAACTTCAAATAAGAAATTTCATGATATTTATGACAACAGCACAGAGAACAAATACACTTACTTAGCAGTACTCATCAGAGAAGGCATGTATCAAACTGTGCCTCTTTTCTTTATGTGTGAGCCAGGTCTAGTGAAATAAAACACTGTATTACTGTGCATGGAACAAAGCCTTTAGTACCACTTATTTTACTTTAGTACCACTCTCCTTTGCACATTTGTGCCTGAATTAAATTGTGCATCCCCAGGTATAACCAACTGTAATCATGAGAAAGAGATCACTTTGGTCTCAGCACATCTGCTACATGTTGATACGCTTCCCCACGCTGCCTGAAGTTGAAAGGAAAGATGGGAGGAACGTTTTCCCCTGCTATTCCTTGGGCTTTGCTCAGAGTCCTGCTGAGCGATGGGAGCAGAGTACTGGCAGCTGAGATGCAAGCAAATGAAAGTCCATTGGCAAAATGGATGCAGGGGAGGGTGGCTTCTTCCCTAAATCCCCTGGTTTCTGTATAAGGGAGGCTGTTCCAGCACATGCCTGGGGCTGAGGTGTGATGCCAGAGGATGCTCCATGGACACAGGAACAGCAGAGCTCACAGAGGTAAAAGTGGACCTCATCCCTTACCAGCAGCCCTGGTGCTTGCAATAAACCTGGGTCTGACATTTTACATACATGTGCCAGGGATTTTTGGTTTGTTTTGGTTTTGTTTTTTTTAGAAGTAGATTTTTACATCTGTGACATTCTTTACCAAATAAATTAATTAAATGGCAGGATGATTAAAGCTACACAAATCAGAAACAGGAGGGGAAACGTTTTGCAGGCACAGACCTCCCATAGATCTGCCTGGGCTCTTCAGTGCTTTCCCCAGGCACTTTAATTTCTCTCCCCATCCCCAAAGTTAATCTCCTGATCATATTTCTCCAGTCCCATAGAGCAAGTGTGGTTTGTGATTTTTTTTTTCCCAGGCTTCCCTATTTTTTGTAGAGACAGTGTCCTTCTCCAGGATCCCTCTACATCTTACACTTCAATCAAGCTATTTATTAATAAACTTGTGTTTTCGGTGCGTTGATACATCAATAAAGCACAGAGTGGTTCAGTTAGTCAGCATTCTGGGAAATCCTTTGCTGTATTGAAGAACTGTAAATCTCCATTATTGCTTCCCATAGCACAAATAAAGAATAGCCTCTTACCTTTGCAGCATTCTCTTTGTTAATTTTTAAGGGTGAACGTGTGCGTATTCATTAGCAAAGACGATCAGTTTGTGATACATATTCCTTAGCGAAGAGAATGAGTTTGTGTGTAGCCCAGATACCAAGCATTTATTGGTTTGGGGGTTGGTTCTTTTGGGTATAGCTTCAGCTACTACCTGGAAATTCAGCAGCAAAGGGAAGCCAGGGTGAGTGCAGCAGGAAGCAATATTGAAACATTCAGATGAAAATAATCAAGACTTTAGGATTTTTTCCAAAGTGGACCTGAACAGGAGGCTTTAGTGATTAGTCCATGACTGATTGAAGAGGTATGTCACCTGCTACTACATGGCAGCACATCCCATCACATTGCAATTGCCTGCCTGGAGTCATTATGGTGTATTACATCCTTTTGTTATCAAACTGTGTCATGTTGCATCACAGTCAGAACCAGCCGGATGGAGACGTGGCTGACACGTTGCCTGTAACAGATGCAATGAGACATAACATCCAAAGCACATACCTGCTTTTAGTCAAGGCTCAATTTGCTCAGAGTGTATTTTGACATATCTACAGAGGGTTTGAAGTCACAGGTAATCCCTTCTGCATTTTCCAGCCTTCACTCAAGACACAAGTCTTGCTGTTGGACCAGGAAGAAATGCAAGCTTGAAATTACCTATGCTTATTTCAGTGTCATCAAATAGGTAGGAAAACCTGCTTAGACTATTTAGCACAATAAATGCAGGAGAATTGGGACCATTAGGCTCTCTAGGAGTTGGGGTTTTTAAACCCTACTCCCAAAAGCTTGAAGAAATAAAGGTTTGTAGTTACTATTTTAAAAACTTACGTAAAAATGAAGAAACTCTGGTAAACGTACTAAGATTGGAAAAAATCAGATGTATTAAGATGGTGATGATATAAAAGCAGTAACATTTCCCCATATTAATTAATCTTGAATCAAAGCAAATTTTTTTATATGAATGCATATGACATTCATGGCATGCCAAATTAATTCTTTATGATCAGAGCCACTGCAATCAATACTAATTGAATTCATAATGATAAGATACTTAAAATAAAGTGTTACCACAAAGAAAAACAATAAAAGGCCATCATCGAAACTGCAGCCTACGAATAAAGCATTGCCCAGCAAGATGGTGGTAGCTATGATGGTCAACAGTAATCTTTTTGTTTTAGTTATTCTTTTGTTTGACCTCTTCTTCTCCAAGTTCTTCTTGTTGGAATATTCTGTATGTGATACAATGAACTCCATGGATTTCCTAATATTGGTGGACAGTATTGCCCCATATTCTCATTGGACTAGTTTCTGATATGTTTAGGTTTTCATCCTGTGGGATCAGCAGTCAGTTATCTAAGAAAGTCTTAGGTCAGATCCTGGAAAAAAACAAAACACTTATACTATCCTTGAGACTGTGTTGTGTTAGAGATATTTCAAATGTCATGAGAAAAACAAAAGTAACAGTGGATAGCGCATAAAGAGAGGTGTGTTATACATCCGAAGAGATTTCTCCTTTAGGGAATGGGTTGTATGCAGATGAAGACACTGGTAAAGCATTTGACTTCTTCACTTGTATGCCTGTTTTCTTTAGTTGTGTTGCTGGTGGTCTGGATGAGGCCCTCACCAGAGCTAAGAATAGGAAATCTATACTGCCTGGCTCCGCAGCAGTTCCCTCCCTCCTCTCACCATGAAAAGGTGAAAGGAGAGAGGTTAAACACAAGAAGGAAGAAGGGGATGTCTGGGACAACGGTGGACAAATGCATGGTGTCAGTCAGTGGTGACTCCAGAGTTAGGGTGCAGCACAAAGAGATGGCTGGGGATGAGGATGATGAGAACCAGGGTCCTTACTATTAAGGAGAATGGAAAGTAGGATGGGAAAAAAGGACAAAACCAGGAGAGCCAGATGGGAAAGACCTAAGATGGGTAATAACAGAGATTGGCGAGTAATGAGAAAATTAATGCTTTGTAGGACATATTAATTCCAGCTTCTTTTGTGGTGGTTCGTGTTTGTTTGTTGTGGTTTTTTGTTGTTGTTTGTTTGTTTTTCTCTTCCTATGAACTAATACTTTAACTGACTACTGGCATCTTCTGGAAGAAAAAAGTTGAAGCTAAAAGTGCAAGTTAACCTAGTAGACACTGTGACCCAGGACCACAGGTTCTTCTGTACTTTGGCAGCATCTGCTTCAATATTTGTTTTGCTATATGTGTACTTACTAGGTGCAGAAAAAATATTTTCAAAGATTTCATACTGAGAAAGCCTCTCCAGAAGATACATTACCTGCCTGGAGTGTTGGTCTGTGTCTCCTGGTCTGTCATGCAATTTCTGAAGTAAAAGGAATTACCTGTGCTATACTGGTATAGCTGACAGCTAAATCTGCCCTAATCTGCCTTAATTATACTCTTCAGTACAGGGTCTTTCTGGTGATTTGAGGGCAGGAGGTTCAGCAGGGAATAAAAGTCAACTGCTTTCCCTTCTAGTTAGAGTAGGGGAGAATTAGCTGGATGACATTAGGAGAGTTTCTAAATATCTTTCCTGCCAATATTTGATTAGGGACTTTAATTTCATTAGACAAACTGATTTTTTCATTAGCCAAACTGATTTTTTCATGCATTGCTCTCTCCTTTTAATGTGTAAATTACATGGGATTTGACTCTCATTACAACATTGATATGGGTGCTGCCTTCAAACGGACACCAGCGCCAGTGCTGGGCTCACAGCCGGGTCTGCTGAGAGCTGCTTTGTTTTTTTCTCTGGGAAATGATTTCTGTAAATACCCAGTTATGCTGCATGGGCTGGTGACACGTGTGCCCGTGGTCCAACATCCTCTTACACGCTTGCTCTTGGAAGAGTAAATTTCAGTGACTGACCTGGGTCTCCTGGTTAAGATACCCACCAAAGCAGGACTGTATCATGTGGAACATAGTTTGGGTAGAGCTGTGGGATTGACATGTGCCTACTTGTGCCTACAGTTTAGCTGCTGTGATTACAGGGTAGCCTTTGCCTTTCAAAATCAAGATATCCATAATTCATTATCTTTTGATAGAATTAATTTGGAGTCATTTACAACTCAAGCCATGTGTGTATCAGTTTTATATGAATATTATCACTCATCTTAATGAGGATGAAGGGCACAGTTTTATGTTACTTTTACTGAACAAATAAAGTATCTAAAAAATAATACAGAAAAGTATTTCAAAATGTATTTTTCTAGGGTCATCTGAGGCAAAACAAAGCTGAAAAAGAGAAGCAAGGTTAAGTTTCCAAGTACTTCTGTAATTATGAATAAATTATTTTAGCTACAGTCCTAAAGCCTGGTGCAATCCATACATATGCAACCATCGTGCATAAAAAATATTAGGTTCCTGGTGCTGTATACTCCCCATAAAGCATTGGGTGATGTAACTGTGTTGATATTAAACATATGAGATAAAAGTAAAATAAAAGTCAAAATACTTTGGTTCCAAAGTTGCATCAGTTGAGATGACATTAAAACTCATAGAGTAAGCTAAATCACTGCTTGCTTTACTGGCTTCTCAGAAAATACAGGTGCTGAAGGAAGTGAGCCCAGTTGTTATTGCCAGATAAAACTGTCTGCTTGGAGTGGGAAAAAATAGAATTTTAGAAAGTATTTGTTGTTGTTACATAGCTTTTTAAAAAGGAAAATAGGAGCTTTTATTATTGAGGCAATTATGGGAAGACCCATCATTTTTATAGGCTTATGTTTTGGTAAATAAACATGTTGGTAGAATTTCTGTAATTGTTTTGAAAATATTTTTGTTAAAAAAAGCTTATCTTGTATAATGTTGAGTAGATCTGAAGAAAATCAACTTTGATATTTCAAGTGTTTTACTTTTAAAATTTCAAACTGGTTCTATATTGGGTAAGACTGAACTGAGTATCTTAGCAGAGGTCTGGGTGATGCTGTCTATTGAAAGAGCCAAGGAAAAGCAATGTCTTCTGCTAATTGAAGTGATCAACAGTTTAACATTAATAGGGTGCAATATTGCATGATTTAGCCACATTGTATCGTTCTGTTTGTCAGAACTGTTAAAAGTTGAATTCTGGATTCAGTTCTTTGATACATGGAAAAAAGATAATCCATGTATGGCAATATTTCAGTTTAAAGTTTCCAAATGCTTATGAGTTCTCAGGAAAGCAAAGTAAATTTTGTACTGTAAGAAACAAGCAAAATTTCTTTATCAAAAGCTGGTTTTGCTTTACATTTTTTCAGAGCTGCTACGTCACACAAATAAAGTATTTCCCCCCATATTATATAGTAGGTATGGGTTTATTTATACTAAATATAACATCATTATATAATAAATTTTCTTGGAGTGCTTGGTACTGTACAAACCACAAAAATTTTTGCTCCAGTGACCTTGTAATATAAAACTGAGGGAGCAATCACATTCCATTATGTGCCAGTGTGGTGAAATTAGTTTTGCACTGCCTAGGCAAAAGGATCTCCCTTGTCATCCAAATTACAGGACTGGGGCCAATATGTATGTGCTCTGCCTGTTTGTTTATGCCATACGAATGGTAATACTCAGAAATATTTTAAAGAGTTGATGTCCCTTTTCTCTCAACATTTGTGGGTTTTGCTGTGCTTTTTAAAAAAAGTATTTCTCCCCTGAGTCAAATGTGTCCATTCAACAGAGTTGAAATGAGTTATGTTAATCTTCCAACAAAAATAAGAAACACTTTCAGTTGTTTTGCCATCATTAGTTGTCTGGCTAAAAAGCAAAGATCGGTTTATAGGCAGGTCTCTCAATATAGAAAGTGTTGGTTGGGGTGAGGTACACAAGAAGAAAAAACATGGGTGTTTGGACAAGTATTAAGGATGAGCTTTTAACTTGTGGAATTTATTCTTCATCATCTTTTTCTTTTAATACAGCCTTATTTCTGATTTACATATTTCAAAGCTCACACAGCCAAAGGAGGGAGATTTTCTAGCAGTGGGGGATAAGCCTATTAAAATTTATCACTATTCTCATTATTGAAAAGAGTAAACAAGAATCAATTTTATTTACTGAAGGAACTGGCTGCATTGCAGGTTCATACACGGCACGGTGAACTCTTATAGAGTTAAGCCAAGAAATGCAAGATACACAAAATTAATGTGACTTCTTTCAGCTGGAGCCTGGGAAGTGTGCATGGGACAACACAGAGGATTTAATAGGTTTTGCTTTCAACAAATCAACAGAAGGACCTCAAAAGTTGCACGGGTGTGTATTTTCTAAGCAAATAGGCATTTATTTAATAAAATACCCATTAAGCGGAGCAGAAAGCTATTGCAAAGATTTGATTGGCCAGGATGACTATGAAGGCACCTAGAGTGACCAGTATTACACCCTCCAAATGCTGTTTTCCTGGTCGCCTGCTGGCTAAGAGATTATTTCATACATGATGGAGGTGTGGACATGTCCCACTTTCTGTCACTGAGGAGGGCATTAGGTTTCACTAGCCCAAGGGGGCCCTACGGGTCCCATCCTCCTGTTTGAAGCATATGATATTGATATTGATGTTTTTTGTAAAGTGAGGTCTCTTAAATGCACGTATCATGCCAGGCTCCGTGGAGTCTACACTCGGTGGAGATGTATAGGCAGAGATGGAGGGCAGCCAAGAATGGCTTCTGCTCGGGAGGGCGAGTGCTGTGCTATGTAATGGCTTAGATTGTTTTCAGGGCCTTTCTGTAGCCAATATTTGTTACATTTCCACGGAATAGAAAAATAAGCTTGCATTTCAGGCTAGCTTGGGCTTCTTTTAACCTCAGATCATCTGGGTTTCATAGGTACTGGTCATACCATAAGCTTAAATATTCTTTTTCTCACATGCTCCTTTTCAAATAGGGTCAAGGCAGATTCTTATTTTTAAACATTTGGAGTTTGTTTTCATAAAGTTTCTCCAATCAAGACAGTATCCAAGCCATCTTGGTTTGTAGTCATATATCCAGTATTACTACATTAGCTCTTAATAAAGAACTCATGCAAAAACCAGATTCCCTTCACACTAACTACAGAAACATGTTACGGGAATGTGACCATATAGCTGTGTGGAAAATGGTATTACTTGCAGAAGATTTGTTGTCTCATAACAGCCTGCTCATCTGCTGATGACTATCTGATGTTTATTGTGCATCTTCCTTTGTGTACCGATTGTGATACTTTCAAAATTGTTTAAAATCTCTGCAGTAACACAAAATAATCATGATAATTAACAACAACAGAAAAATCCTGAAATGCCTCTGCTAGGATCAAGCTAAATCCAAACTAAAAGCAAATTTATACATATGCTGTATATTAGGCTTAACCAGGGTAACGCCCCTTTCCTTTGGTTTTTGGAAAAGAGTCCCACATTGTCACATGTAAAGGGACATTTCAGCACTGATTTTCATTTTCATGAGATTAAAAGTGAAACATGTAACCACAAAGCTGGTTTATGTCATCCCATGTTGGAGCCAGCAGTAATGCCAAAAATTAGATATTTGATAGGTTTGTGAGAGAAACAGATGCAGGAGGGATGCCATTCCCACAATTTTAAACTCCTTCTTATCTTTAAGCTAGAAAGAACATTCCAGATGAAGAAAATCTATCTTACTGGCTTTAGAAAATAGAGGAAGAAATTTGCCAACAAAAAAAAAAAAAAAGAGAAGTTAATTTAAAACCAATGTCAGTCTTGGGGAATTGAAAACCATAATTGAGGGGCACTCTGTGTACGGATATACATTCATATATATATATGCGCGCATGTATGAAATAAATAGTCTGAGATGGGGTTTTTCCCTTCCTTTTTGATCTGGTTAATGCAACCTGCAGTTTCACTTCATTTTTTTTAATACTTTCGGGGTGCAGAGAGTTGGGGAACAATAAAAATTAAGGGAAGGATCTCCCCCAAATGTAGACCAAATAAACTCAGCAAAAGCTAAAGCATCCAAAAAGTATTCTTTCGGCTTTTTGTTTTGGAAGCAGTTTGTATGTCCCTGTTCTTTTTATTTCATTCTGCCAGCTGTCTGCTAAACAAATCTAGCCAGGTGGGGCTTACAACCCATGACTAAAAAACCTACTAGTGCAGCTGTCCAGCTTGCCTGGAGGAAGAATTCTAACAAATGGCAGGAATGAAAAGATTGGTTTTGTTTTCAAGAAAGTAGCTATGGTACCTTCTTGCTTAATTTTTTTTTGTTGTTTTTTTGTTTGGTCTGCTTGCTTCAGTTAACTTATGGCCTCCTAAGGTTTTACAGAGTAATGGAAAATCCACTTCCATGGTTTATCATTTAATGCGCTTTTTGGTATTGCTTGAGTTTCTTTTTTCTTCTTCTTTTTTTTTTTTTTCTTCCTCTGTAATGATTTTATTCTGTGTTAGACACATAGGGCAGCTTGGCTGCTTCGAGTGTTACTAAATGTAAAATAATCTGACACATTCCCTACAAATCTCTAGTAAGCCATATAGTAGCTTAGCTGGATTTTTAAATATTCAAGACTTGAATATATAACTAGTGAAGGGTGATGGTTGGTATTGTTTATCCACAAGCTGGGGACAGAACAGGCTTCTTTGCACTGCTTCATCAATCGACCTCAACTGTGATTTTCTAGTCAGCAAATGAGTGCTTCATTTTCTGTGTCTGTGTTGAGCTAAACAAGAGCTGTGCTAAAAATTACCAAACTGCCATCTGATCTATAGTTCCAGCAGTAGAAGATTAGCATGTGAGCCACTGAGCCACCTTCCCTCACTTCTTCCAGGGAAAGGATTGTGTGAAAGGTGTTTGTCACCAACTTCAACTTGGGGAATTAAGTAAAAAAAATCTCCCTCTGCTTTTTGTTAGATTACAGCCAAAAAAAAAAATAAAAAAATTAAAAATTGGGGTTTGGCCCAATCCTGCCTCCTTTGAATCTGGTGACATCTTTGATTCAGTTCTACATTGATTGAGATTGATCTGGTGGAGTGATTTGCTCAGTTAGGAGTTGAGAGCTTTTGGTGCTTCTCAGGTGTCATTCTGGGTCTCACAGGTTTCAACTTTAAAGGTGCACAAGTCATTAAGACCTCCCAGGGTCTGGGTGGTGCCTCAAGGTAAAGCTGCCTTATACACTTAGGGTTTGGTCCAGAATTAGTGAAATATTTACTCTTGCACTTATGTAGGTGTGTAAGCAGTGCTACTGAAGCTAATGGAGCTACTGTTTTGACCAATTATTATTTAATGATAGGAAATCATAGGATGTTTTGGAAGGGACCATCTAGTCCAACCCCCTGTAGTGAGTAGGGACATCTTTAACTAGATCAGGTTGCTCTTAGATGAGGTTAGGACTTCTTTTTGATGGACGCTTTATAGTCAAGTGACTAGGTGCTTTAGATAAAGTGTGCCTTTAATTGCTGAAAAACAGATGTGTTAAATTATTGTAGACCCAATTTCAGTGACTTATCTGTTTCCTTACTAGTGTGCCAACAGATCTGTACCCCAGAACTGATAACCAAGATGTGGAGGTGCATGCATGTACAGGGTCCTACTGAAGTTCCCAAGGCATGTAGGTGCCAGGTCCAAATATACTTATCTTGTTGCATGATTAGAGCTTTGCTTTGGGAAGCAGCAAGACACGTATAATGCTTGTTTAGTACTTGTCATTTATCCCCCTCTGCTCTCATTATCTTCAGAAGAAAAAGGGATGCAATGGTTGTTTCCACGCCTCTTTGTAGCACATACACTTCTCTGCGCCCACCCAGCCAAAGTGTTTGGATAATGTCCCCTTTCTAGTCGATTTGGGAGATTGAGACCTCGTCCTGTCTCCGCAAAGGTGATGTGAGGAGCGATGCTGCTGCCTGGGCTGCACAAGTCAAAATGGCATCCAGCACGGGCAGGCGAAGCCAGATTGCTGTTGCAGGCGCTGTTATTTCCTTTTGTTGTATAACAAGGCATGAGTGATATTGGTTGGGGTGCTCACAAGCCAAGAAAAAAGAAGGCCAATTTTTCATGAGGAAATTGAAGTGCTGAAGCAGAACTAACCCTCACGGTTTGTTGTTATTTAATGAAGAAGCAGTGAGTGGGGGATTTTTGGCAAAAGTTGGTGTGTAAGCATAACAATTGTAATGACATTATTTAACACACAATGGAGTAACAAAGGCTCTTAAACGCTACAATTAAGAACCTTGAATAACAAGATTCTTGAATAACAACCGAAAGCAAAAATGTGGCTATGTTATTCTCAAACCCCATATAGAAATATATTCATTTTATTCCTTCATTCCATTTTTCCAGACATACAGTAGAATCCTAGAATGGCTCCAGCAAAATCATTGGAATTAGCTCCTTTGGCTGATATTCTGCATTAGAGTCTGTGGACATTGTTATCAACTTCAGCTTTTAACTGATTTTTTTTTATTTTTAGGCAATGGCAAGAGTATATATTCCATTAAAAATACTGATGTTCATTTCCCATCCCATTTATTTTTCTGAGAACAGTGTCAGATCCTGAAGGCCTGTGCAATGTACAGGAGATATATACGTCTCTGAAATAGCAGTATAATATTAGGAAAACTGAGACTTGGGAGTAATTTGCCATAAATTATTTTACCTTTTGTTGTAACAACTTCTTAAAGGATTTTCTGGACTTGCAATACTTTTACAAGAAGTTCTGTTTTACAAAAGATAAAGAAAAGGAGTGGAGCGCTCAAAAATATGACATTGCAGCTTTCCTTTAATTTTCTACACATTTTCGCATGTGATTCTAAATGCTTTGCAAAGCATACAGTTCCTGTTATGCCGGATGAGCCCAAACTAGCTTGGCTTTGGGAGAGGAGAGGTGTACCCTCTTTATGTTAAACCCATTACTAGGTCATTCCCTGACTGCTATGAGAGCAGTGCTTTGCTTCTGCAGACCATGATTAGAGACTGGGAGACCCAAGAAAACTCCAAAACACTGTTTGGGATTTTACCAGTCTAGTCAGTAAGCTGTGGTGCCAAGGGTGTAATGTAATATTATAACCATCTGTTGTCAAAGGCCGTTATCCCAGTGGCACCTGTACACCTCATCATGGCAGCAGCATGTCATCATGGTATCTGGATGAGGAGTAGGAGATGGAGCACAAGAGGGAGGTAGCAAAGTGCAAGTAACACGAAAAGGCTCTTGAATAGTGAAGACCTTCTTCACTTCTGTGCTGTTTCCTGATGAGTACAAAAAGGCTTTCCATTATAGCCTCCATATAATTGAGGCTAGCGTAGCTGTTCCAAGGCTGTAAGCTCCCTGGACTGCCTGTGACTGCTAACAACTGGCCAACTCTCACAGTTTTAATGTGACACCTTATTTGGTGACTGAAAGTTTCTCATGATCATCACTCTTTTTTTTTTTGGATTTTGCATTTATCCACAGTACTTACAATGGTTGTGACTGTGGGACAGAGGGGGGTCTGCAACAGAAGGCCAGTGGGAATGGTAGTTCACAGCATTCTATGGGACAGCAGAAATTAAATGGAGACTTGCAACACTAGCCAATAGGGATGAATTTTAGGCTTAAAATGAAAATGCACAGATCAGATTTATTAAAAGCTAGCAACTAATGATTTTTCAAGTCATATATGATTTCATTTTCTAGAGGAGGGAAGAGGTTTAAAGGGTAAAATAGTTTCAAACACTGACTTGATCAATAAATGTGGGTACTTCAAATACTGGTAATATCTTAACATGTGAGCATTTCTCCATCTGAGGAGCTTTCGACTTTAAGCTGGTAAATAACATGGATTCCAGCCACTCTGACCACTTCCTGTGGGGATAATCTGCAGGTCAATAAAGAGATAAATTAGAGTCTACGTGATTCCTTATTATGCAGAATTAAAGATTGAGCTTGACTCAATATTTGATGAGGCCAGGAGTAAGCAAGGCCACAGACAAGGGATGTCACTTCCGTATTACAGGAGTACAACACTCACCAAGGGACGATATGGACAAGGGGAGCCTTTGTTTTCCTCCATCCTCTTTCTCTCTGTTGCTGCTGGTATCAACTTTGTTGTAACCTATATGAGCGTCTACATTCCTTCTGTTTGCCTTGTTTGTAATTGGGAGAAATACTGAGAGAGAAGTCCTGAAATGAGGAAAGAATGAACAAGCCTTGTAATACCACCAGTTCTGCCATATTATGTGAACACAAAGACTTGATGATGGTGTATGTATGTTTGTTTGTTTTTAAAGTATTCATATTAAGAAAAAAAAATCCAAACCCAACATAATTAACTGTAGGCTGAAAGCAGACAAGGAGAACAAGTGTGATGGCTACTCCCATTTAAGACTGAGATCACCATTGAAGCACTAGTGATAGCAATGGAATACCTCAGTTTGCTCAATAAGTCATTGACAGCTATGAACTTATGCAAGGTTAGGAGAGACAAATGGGGCCAAAGAGCTTGGGTGCACCAAAACCATCCAGAAGAAGAGTGGTCTTTCAGGGGGGGACAAAAAGATCATTTGGGAAGTGAGATATTGTTGGGTGGGCTACTAGAGTTGAAGAAGTAGAGACCATGCAGATAGCAGATTTATTGAGTCATCCAAAGCCTGGGGAAGTTAAAATTTCCAGAACTATCAGAGGGACAAAGCATATAAACTCCAGAGTATTCAGAGAGAGGGGAGAAGTCTGCAGAAAGGACTTGGAAGGGACAGGATAGGAAGAAGTGGGAGCGATGAAAAGACAGAGAGAAGAAAGAACAAAGAAGAGTCTCAGAAAGGAGTTAGATGTGGGGAAAGAGAGGAGGGGAAAGTCGTAGGAAAATGGCAATATCAGATGAAAAAAAAATCTTGTGACTAAAATATTAGACTTAGATTCATTTAGCCCTGTTAAATGAGATATTATTAAATGGTTGTCTCGTAGCATACATTGAAGTGATTGTATTTGTCATGTCTGCTCAGAAAATCTTGCCAAAACAGATTCCAGCCTTTTTTTCCTCTTTTTTTTTTTTTCCAGTACTACAGAATTCCCTGGAAAAGAGGTATTGTTATTTGTGATTAGGGAAGAGGCTATGCCTGTAGTCCTTGCAACACTTATCTGCTCTGACATTCCCATAATGAATAAGTTGTCTCTTTGACAGCTCTTATCAGTTGGGGCTACTTTTGAAGGCCACTTTGAAACTCCAGCTATGGAGCATGAAGCTGTTGCCCAAGGCTAGATGCTGTGAGTATGCCAAAGCTGAGATATTGCCTTCAAGTCTTCACTTTCTTAAAGGTGTCACTTCAAGGTGATGATTATGGGTTTTAAAAGGGGAATATATCTGAAAACTAGCTATTTTAGAGATGTTCTGTCATGTCAGCTAACCTTAGCAAAGAGCAGTCTGCTGTCTCCAGGACAGCTTGAAAGGTTCTCTCATGAGTAGTCAGAATTTGTATTCATTGTCAAACACCAGAGCTGACACCTCCAAGGCATGCAGGAAGATATATTTAATCACCTTCCTTTTCATTTGATCTTTGGTTCTTTTTTGGTTTTTATAATCCTGAAACACTTACTTAAGAAGCTCTGACAGGTCTGGAACAAAATTAAGAAATTCTGCCTCTCCAATTCTAATTCTAACAAACACCTGTTAAAGGAAAATAAATCTAGCTATATGCCAATGTTCTCCATTTGTTTCTCATGCTCAGTTTCAGGTAATCCAAATAGATCTTTTCTTCCACCTGCTTCCAGACCTCATCTTTTTTGTATTTTAGCATTTTGCACACTTCCCATTCTAGAATCATCTCCTCCCCCATAAAAAAAATGAAAACAAGAAACTATTGAGTAGAATTGAAATGTGAAGAAAAAAAAGAAAATAAACCTGCTTTCATTCTCTTGTTGAAATACTTTCCATTTCCTAAAGGCTGTCTAGATTTTCTTCAGCGTACAAGCTTTCAGGATTTCTTTTCCATTCAATGTATTAACTTTGTTTTTTTCATATGTTATCATTATTTTTACCAGCATGTATAACACATTTCCCAATTTATGATGGCAGTAAATATAAATGCAGAAATAATACACTCAGACAAATTAAGAGAAATAAACCCTAGCAGGTCCTGAACCAGCCAGTAATCATTCCCACATATCGTCTATTATAGCCCTGTATACCCACAGTACATTTCCACATCACACAGGTGGAAGTGTGAAGCTGAAGCTCATTTAACAGTATGAATTTTCCCAATGTATCACAATTACAGGAACACCTGTGCTTCATAACTTTCTGCTGATCCACTGTGAAAATTCACAGTGTGTTTAGTAACCGAACCATCAATATGCTTTGTCTCCTACAGTGTGTGGATTGGGACGGGCATTTTAGTTCCTCCTTTAAAAAAAACCCACAACAAAAAAATTCCAACAGAAAATTTAGCTGAGGCTTCTGTTGTGGGCTGTGCTTGCTCTTCTACCATGGAAGATATTTATCGTGGAAGATCATGCTGCCCTCACCGAAGCTTGGCAGACCCCAGTTTGGGAAGTTCAATACCTTTCTTGTTTGACTTCCTTTCACAGCCTGAATAAGGCACCGAGACCAGTTTGTGTTCATGACTCGTTGCTTTCTTGAATGCATGTCAAACTCACATCATGTACGTCAGGCACCTTTAACAGACACTCCACACGTCTCTGCTAGACTGTCCTGCAGAGCTGCCCCAGCCCTGTGCCAAGGGATCATCTTGGCCCGTTCTTGGCATGGTTTGTGCCCACTTTGTCTTCTTAGCTTGACTAATCTCTACCAGCCTACCTAAGTTTGGTATGTGAGACAAAGCCATTATTTTCTCCAATCCATCAAGCTACCATTGTGGTATAATATATGTTTGAGGCATTGCTTGAGTAGAAAGGGTTTTAGCAAAATATTTACATAGATGTCTACCCAACATAATCCCAGCTATTGTCTATTGTCCTAATTTCTATTTTATTCTGTTTTATGAAAGATTACAATTTTCTCTGTATGTAGCGCTGTTGCCCAGAAGGGAGCCGGAGGCCTGGGTGGTAGGTTTCCACCATGACTATGATCCAGCACTGGAGGAAGGTGTCTTTGCTGATGCAGAGATATTGCTGAATGGTTTGAACTGCTGTGGTGACATGCAGGAAACAGCAAGTATAATGAGGGTGGAAGCTGTCTGTGATGAGTTAAAATTGTAAATTGGGGAGGTGAAGGCAAAAACCTCTCCTTACTGCTTTGAGTTTAGGAGAAGAATGGACTTTGTGGTCCCATTTACATGATCTCTGCAGCATCTGGGCAGTGTGGCCCAAAGTCCTTGTCCTGTAGTTACCACACCAAGAGGTTAGCTGAAGATGGCTGTGCCTCCTGTCTCACCTACATAGTTGTTTCCCACCCATGAAAAACAGAAGGAAGAAAATAAATTCATATCTGGTTCTTGTCCCATGGTAGATTTGGGTTGTGTCTAGAATGAATTCTTGGACGTGCTCTCAAGCCACCCAGTTTAAAGATAACCTAGATTAATCTCATCAGCTTTCAGTGAGAATTGGCTTTTGTGCCTTCTCTGATGTACCACTCTTGAAACCAGGTTTTAGGTTTATACATCACTTGAAAGTTTTTGATATTGAGTAAAAATACCCCAAACTTTAAGAGCTGTCACATTTGTATTTCACATTTTGTGAATTGTTACTAGTCTTTGTGTTGTATCTTCTTGCTGTTTCTTCCAGATAAGAGCCCATCCCTTCGTTTAGCCCATTTGCAAATTCCCATGATGCACATGTTCCAATGAGCCAAACTCTGCCTTTCCTACCTTAGTCTTAGTGAGATTTCTATCATTATCAGGACTGTGGAACTCTTATTTCTCTGGATCCTTTCTAGATAGTCCATGTATAGTTCTGTCCTTGAATGAACTTGGGGCCATAGGTGCCCCTATTTTCCCTTCTCTGTGAGGTAGAATAATATGTGTGCTGTGTCACAGGTGTGTAGAGAAATCTGCAAATTAATATGTTTTGAGGTCCTTGGATTAAATGCTATATAAGTGAAAAATAGTTAAAAGTCATTTTAGTGTCCCAGCGGGTCTGACATTCTTTTCTGCTCCCAGAAAGAGATTTGCTGTCTGCAAATCTCATGTTTCCAGAATTAGATTAGGAGTGTCAGATGTGCATTCTTGGGGCCTTCTAACTCAGATTAACCCTGGAGCACAAAAATTTGATCATGTAGTTGCAGCACCAGAACAAAAATATACCCACCATGGTCTACCACTGAGTACAGGAGGCCTTTATATAGCACAGAGAAGGGGGTGTGTCGAATGTATCTGTAAGATAAACACAGAGAGACCGGGTGCTGTAGAGATAGACACTGTGGTCAGTCAGCAAAAAGAATTGGAATTCAGGACAAATTCACTGATCTGAAGATCAGGGAGATTTGTGGGGAAAAAACCCACTTTTTAAAAAAATTATAAAAGGACCTGTCTGCTGACAGTGATACTCTAGTAAGAAGAAGATATACCAAATGTATAAAAGGTATTTTATGACATGACCATCCATTTATTAAATTGCTAGTGGAAAAAGATGTGAAAATCTGGAAATAAGGATAAGGAGGTGTTCCATGTCTGAGCCATGGTAAGGTCTAGTGGGGCAGAAATCCATGAAGAAATATTTCTTGCTGCTTGGACCTGCTTCTTGCCTCTGCGTGGACCAGAGAAGCCAAGGCAGTGGTTGAAGGCAGATAGCAAAACCTGAAAGAAATAATTTCTGATGAGATGTTCAAGAGCAAATAAAGTAAAATATGTGTCTCTTAGGCATACTTGCTGTGTTCTCACCATCTGGAAATAATAATATGCATCTTCACAAGAGACGTTTGGAGATATGGCTTTTGTTGATTTCTTTCTTTACAAAGGTGGAGTCATTTCCGAGATGGGGGACTGTTTCACTGCTGTGAAGTATCTACTTCTGTAAATATGTTTACAGTGCTAAATAATCAAAACTGGATTTCCAGCAATAATTCACTGTTCTAATTTAAGATTTGCATTAAAATCCAGTTTATAAAGTCTTGTAGTTAAAGCTTCAGCTTAACACTCAGTCAGGATGGTAAGCAGTTGATTTCAGCAGTGATTTAATTCATGTCAAAGGAAGCTGAATCTGAGTGTGATGTGGAAACTGGCTGCTGTTTGGACTGGTTGCTTGCTCTTGAACGCACTCATGTTACTACATGTACAAAAAAAGAAGGAAAGAAAGAAAAACAGGAGAACACTTAACGTTCCAAAAGTAGTTTCCTCAATTTTCTCTGCAAACAATATAAAATAACAACCTAATAATTTTGTATCTTAATCATGTTCAGTAAAGAAGTCCTTTAGATAATTGGCACTGCCTCTGTACTAGGCCAAACTTTCTTTTAAGTTACAAATACTCACAAAAGGTTTACATTATAAGGAGCTGCTTTGGAGATGTGCAGATTTAGTTTGTAAGTACAAAGTGAACATGCAAATTGCCTTATCTTGTGGGATTCACAAACAACCATCATTCAGATTGATTTAATACATAGCTTTTTATCTTTAAAAGTGTTAATTAGAAAATAGGGACAGTTCTCTGAACACTTAAGAGTAATAAATAGATCAAAACAGCATCCATGCTTCTGTGATGGAACTTCTGAAGACTTTATAAAGGGATTAATACAATTGTCAAAAAGACCACAGTATACATATTTAATAGTGCTACCAAGCTACAATTACATTTTTAGGACTCTATTTGCTAAGCTTTTAAACACTCATTATACAAGCAAAAAAAAAAAAAAGAGAGAGAGAGAGAGAGAGAAAAAAAAGGGATTTTCAGAACTTTACTACATAACTTGGGATTGCTATGCCAGCAAGCTCTGCTCCAGGTCCAGACACAGCTGTGTTCAAGGCACCCTAGTTTTCATTTAGCATCAAAAGTTGTTCAACTGTGTGAGGGGAAAGAAAGACCTTGTGTGGTTTGGTCCTCTGCTTTTCCTCCACTGAAGTATTGTGTGTGGGGAGAGGAGAGGTGTCCATGGTGCCTACAAGGTGCTGCCTAACACCTTTCTGTGTGTGCCCACAATGGGCAACGTGCCTGGTTGTTGGGGCTCCTGGTGCTACTAATGGATATCCTTGACCTAGTGTATGAGTAAAAGTTCACTCCTAATACATAGACATATGTGTGTGTTTAGTCTCATCAATAATGCTCATGCAACATTTAATCCCAATGTTTGTTCATCTCTGTATATTCCTAGCATTGCCNTTAATAAACAGCAGAGGAAGCAAGGCCGCGCGTGTGCGAAGCAGAAGCAGCAAAGCTGTTACTCTACTTCCCATCCGCAGGCGGTGTTGGGTCTGTCCCGGGAAGCAGGGCTCCAGAACGTGTACTGGTTGCTCGGAGGACAAATGTCTTCCCCCTGAATCCCCCCGTCCTCCTCCCTTTATAGTTGAGCTGACATCATATGGTATGGAATATCCTATTGGTCAGCTCGGGTCGGCTGTCCGGGTTGTATCCCCTCCCAGATCTTGCCCCCACCATACCTTTGGTTCTGTGTGAGCACTGATAGTCATAACATGGGTGTGTGTTATCAACAGCCTCTGGGTCCCAGTACTGCAGCATGAAGGCTGTATGAGGAAAATCAGGTCAGACAGACCCACTACAACCACATAATAATAAGCTTATAAGAGCTACATGTTTATGTGGACAGCTTCAGAGAGGAAGGGGAAAGTCGAAAGTCTTGTAAATAACCATTTCTGTGATGGAAGGAGAGTTTCTGCATCTCTTATCTGCTGTTTTGCTGTTGGAGCACAGGAAGGGACTAACTTCAGGAGCTGAGTCTGATTGGGCTGATGAACCCAGAACTAGGGACTGCAAGTAAAAGGGCTGAAATTTTTTCCTAAGAAATGACGAGAGGGGTGGAGCAAGCTGAGAAAAGAAGTCCACAGATTTTTACCTACATTTGCTCAGACCCCTTTATATCAGATGTGTGTCCTTCTCTGGAGTCTATTTGGTAAAGCTTGGCTTGGTTCAAATTAGAATTAATAAACTAAGTCTTATGATGTGCTTATGTTACTACATTGCTNATTTTCAGAACTTTACTACATAACTTGGGATTGCTATGCCAGCAAGCTCTGCTCCAGGTCCAGACACAGCTGTGTTCAAGGCACCCTAGTTTTCATTTAGCATCAAAAGTTGTTCAACTGTGTGAGGGGAAAGAAAGACCTTGTGTGGTTTGGTCCTCTGCTTTTCCTCCACTGAAGTATTGTGTGTGGGGAGAGGAGAGGTGTCCATGGTGCCTACAAGGTGCTGCCTAACACCTTTCTGTGTGTGCCCACAATGGGCAACGTGCCTGGTTGTTGGGGCTCCTGGTGCTACTAATGGATATCCTTGACCTAGTGTATGAGTAAAAGTTCACTCCTAATACATAGACATATGTGTGTGTTTAGTCTCATCAATAATGCTCATGCAACATTTAATCCCAATGTTTGTTCATCTCTGTATATTCCTAGCATTGCCCAACAAGTCCACACTGAATGAGATCAAAACCATCAGATATAATCAGTTGCAAGCTGATTATTTATCAGCAAGTTAAATGGAGGAAAAGGCAACTTGTCAAGCATACAGTAAATAAACCAGATCTCCTATAAAAAGTGAGAGAAACAGGTAAGGTCTTGAAGTGTACTCAGGAGGTGAATAGTGTGAAGGACTAGAGGAAGAATTAATTTCAGCACCCATGGTCATCTGCTTCTGAGGGTCTCACCTAAACTATGGGCCTTAGGGGGCTGTCATGGATTCAGTGGGGCCAGACTTTCACCCTATGAGAGAAAAGCTGTAATACTCCTTTTCCTACTGCAATTCCAAGTCATACCTCTCAGCAGCACATAAAGTCCATACAGAAATGACATAAAAACCCCTCTTTTGTCTTTCCAGCCTAAGTAATGGTTTTGAATGTCCAGGATTGTTTTTTTGCTGCTCACTTCAATACATGTACATGCAAGTACCCATGAGCAGTGGCTTCACCAAGCTGCTATTATTTGCATAAGCCACTGTGGTGGGTTTACCCTGGCTGGGNTTGTAAATAACCATTTCTGTGATGGAAGGAGAGTTTCTGCATCTCTTATCTGCTGTTTTGCTGTTGGAGCACAGGAAGGGACTAACTTCAGGAGCTGAGTCTGATTGGGCTGATGAACCCAGAACTAGGGACTGCAAGTAAAAGGGCTGAAATTTTTTCCTAAGAAATGACGAGAGGGGTGGAGCAAGCTGAGAAAAGAAGTCCACAGATTTTTACCTACATTTGCTCAGACCCCTTTATATCAGATGTGTGTCCTTCTCTGGAGTCTATTTGGTAAAGCTTGGCTTGGTTCAAATTAGAATTAATAAACTAAGTCTTATGATGTGCTTATGTTACTACATTGCTTTAAATCTTATACTAATGCCACCTCAAGAAAATAGATATGACCTTTTTATAGTTTAATAAATACAAATATCTAGATATGTATAGTTTGAACAGAAGCTGCAAATATATACTGAGAGCAATTAGGAGAATGGTTTATTTCCTAGATTTTAAAGGGTATCTGGCATTTTTCTTAGAAAGCTGCCTGTGTTTGAAGACTCTTGTTGCATTTAAATAATTTAAGGTTTTATCAGGATGAAATATGCATTTAACTTCTATTGCTTGGAAGTGGCAGAAACAGAAATGTTGGTTGGAAGTGCTTAGCTGAGCTTTGGAAATGCTCTGGGAAGGAGACTTCACAGCATCTCTGGGCTCCTGTTCCAGCACTGCATCACTCTCCTCTAGCCAAAGTTTTTCCTAATGTCCGATATGAACCTCCCAAGTTACAATTTGTAGCCAGTGCCCCTTGTTCTGTTTACTGCATCTACAGGGAAGAGTTTGCTCCATCATCTTTGGAAGCAGTGGTTTGAGCTACTGTTGGGTTTTCCCCTGATGTCCTCTTTAATATATTAAACAGTCCCAGCTTTCCCCAAGATCTCCTTGTTGCTCATGTTCTCCAGGCATCTGATGACCTTAGTCACCTCTTCTGGACTTTCTTCCATTTCTTTATGTCCCTCTTCCCCTTAGAGTCCAACCTGGGTTGTAGATACCAGAGTGACCTTACCCTCCTGAGCAGAGGGGGATGATAACCTCACTCCATCTGCTGCCATGCTCCTTCCCTTGTAGATCACTGTGTGATTTACCCATGGGCTCCTCCTACAAAGTAAGGAGGAAGGTGAGCGGGCAAAATGGGGTTTCTTCATTAACTTTGTTAATTTTCTGTGTCATTATGGCCTCGGGGGACCCTGTAGTGGATAAGTACTGGTTGTGCTAGGGGCTGTACAAGCACAGAAGAAAAAGTCTGTTGCTGCTGTGAAGAGCTCAGTCTGCACATGCCACAGGAGGCAACAGATGGTACAGGCTGACGAGATAGTATGAGAAGAAATGAGACAATATTTATAAACATGATAGACAGCAATCTCAGTACACAAGTAGCCAAGACATTGTCAAGGTTTTTTGCAGGCATCATAGGAGGGATTTTGAAGCTGAGAAGAGAAGTGGTTTTGCAGCTGCGTGCAGGAAGATGCTCCCACATATGAGAGAGAGTATGGAGGTGCTTGAGATAGAAAGAACACAATTTTCATTCCAATTTGAGTAATAAAGGATATTCATCAAAGTGGAGCTTGATAAAGTTCTGACTGGGATTACAGGATAGCTGGGGATGGCAGGAGCTTGGATTCAGTGGCCCAACAGGTCCTTCCTGGTCCCATTTTGGATATTTTCAAGGGCCTTTTGGTGAGTGGTCTTGAGAATGTGGAAAAAAGGGAGCAGAAGAGAGAAAGCACCATATGCAAGCTTCTTATTCAGCATCAGCTGCAGGTTGTGTGGTATGGTAGCACACAAGCCCTGGCTTTCTTGCCATGCTGCAGCAGTGTCCAGCTCATCTGGGCAGAGCCATCATCACAGTTTCCGTTTTGTCAACCAAAGAGCATGGGTTTTGCCATGTAGAAATGCAAAGTCTGTTGTGCAGTGTTGTGTGTGGTTGTGTTAAATGGGGTAGGTTATCTTGTGAAAACCTGCATCCTGATTCTGATATAGATGTGAGTTGGGTATTATGTAGCCCTGGCTTTGGAGCTCTCTAATGTTTATTTCAAAGTAATAACAGTCTCAATAGTGTTCAAAGAGCTGTTTGGTTTGGATGTGAAATATGTATTACATAAACTAATTTTGTAGTCATCCGTATACCTAACTTTTTTCGACTGTTATGTCTGGAGCTCATTTTCTTGAGCTTTCTTTATCTCAGCTCCTGATCATTAATTTCTTTGTCAACCTGGAGCTTTACTTTCTTTCAGATTTGTTGCCTCCATTTATTCTACTGAAATGGGAGTAAGATTTCTACCCTAACCATTCTTTTTTTTTTTTTTCTTTTCTTGGAGAAAGAAAAATGGCAAAATGGAGATAATAGTAGACAGAGGGGAGAAAAAAGGGGTCTTTTTCAGGTATGAGTTAGTCTTCATGACTTAGCGCGTTAAGTTTCTATCATGTCAATATGAAGTAACATGACCTAAGATGATGTATCAGAAGCTGAAAATGACTCATAAAAATAGAAATGCTAGCATATAGTAGAGAACTTGCTATCTGCACATTCAAGACACTAACCTTTGTAGCATAAATTTGAGCTTACATGAGGTCTGTTTTTAATAAGATGAATCAATTCCATCCCACTTGTAAGGGCAGAAGTTGCTTGTTCGTATTACTAGTCAACAACTCAACACCATTTTTACTAACACTGCAGAAAGAGAGAAACCTAGCACATTCTAATGAAAAGTGAACAATTGTTTGGAAACTTGATAAGGTGCTATAATACATTAGCTGAAGAGAGGGAAGAAGCTGTGTTAAAGGAATTGACCTTTACATGCAATACCTTGTGAGAGATAGAGAGGAAGAAATACATTGCTAAGTAAGTAGAACAAGACGCAGAACAGAAAAAGGTGGGAGAGGAATTTTGACAAAAAGATAAGATTAAATTATTTTTGATAAGTTTACAGCTGAGAAACACCTACCTCTGGAAGCATTTTATAACCAGAACATTAAGCAGTTCTCCCATGATAGCTACTTCATATAATAGTGTTTTATTGCTTTGCATTTGTCTAAGTATCACAATAATAGTAATGTTTCACAATTACATAATGCTTTTTTGCTTTTAATCTCACAATAAATAAAAGGTGGGTGAATATTATGGGACTTTCCGCTGACTTCAGAGGCCTTTGAGTTTCCTATCACTCCTTTTCACAAATCTCCTTTATTCGTTTGCCCTTGTCTTCAGATGCTTTGTTCACCCTTAAAACAATCAGAACAAATGACATCATAGTTAAGCAAAGATCAGTGAATAACACTAAGTGATAGCTAAATCCATCAATAAACCTTTTTAAGCTCCTTTGTCATCCAGGAAACCAAACTGGAAGCTGGACAGTAGGTGGCTCAGGTGATTTCAGAACTGGAGGCTTTTTCAATTGATGTAGCTGCAGAAATGAGAAATCATTACCCATGCTTTGTTCACTCTTCTATTTAATGCAGTTTATTTTGTAGCATTCTCTTATTTTCAGTTTCAAGCTTATCCCATATTCTTGTGTTAGAAATGCATTTCCTGCGTTGTTGCCATCCCTGGGGGAAGCTAATGGTGTTGATGGTCAGGTTGTTTGCACTAGAAATGGAGAGGTATGTTGGACCTTGGCTTGAATTTTTCTCTCTAATGCCATGTATGTAGTCTTGCACTGTGTTGTGGTACCCAGAAGAGGAGCAGAGGGCTCATGGGGACCAGTTGATTCGCAGCTCAAGAGCTGATAGCTGAGATGTGATCAGAAGTAGCTGCACAAACATGCTGGAGTAGCAGGATAGCTCTGCTCATTCTTAAATCTGCTGGGAATTTGAAGAGGCAAGTGGGATGTATCATTGCCTTGCTTAAGGGTTTAGCAGTGTGTGGTTGGAAAAGTCAACAGTCAGCCAAACATTTCAATCATACAGTCAGGAAACAAATAGTTGGGAATGTTGAGATCCACATTATTGTTACCTGGTTTCAGGGTTAATATCAAGAAAGATAAATATGCCATTTCACCCTGCAATCTGGCAGGCCACCCTTTTTTGTAAGACGATGAAGACAATCATTTTCCGTATCTAGATATACCACTGGCAGGGGCTGCAGTTTAATGTTTTAAGAGGAATGAAGTTTCTAATCTATAATCCTTCTGCAAATTTCTGCAGCAAATTCCAGGGTTACAAAATTGCAGAATTCACAGGGGCCAACACAGTTTTAGGTCACTTAGTTCAGGAAGCATTTAAATCTCCAGTAAGTGTGGATGGCCATATCTAGTTATATTTCATGATGCCTCCATGTCCGATTTTTGGTCCTGTGAGTTCTTCCTGCACTTGTGAACATGACAGGTTTGGGTCCATTCAAACCTGAAATTTGAGGAATAAGAACTCAAAAGCTAAAGAAATTGTGCAATTCTCCCTGAAATGAAACTGCTGCTGAGTGCCTGTGGCCAAAACATCCTTCTCCTTCCAGTTCATCAAGGACAACCTGTCCTCATGCCATGCCAACATTTCTTGCTTTCCATCGCATCTCTTGGGTAAGCCCCATAAGCAGTGACCTTGTGACTAAATGCCTGCCAGATCTTCTTTCTGGCAAAAACAGCTGCTACTCTTGGCACATTCAATGCCTGTTCAAATTTTAGGAACTTTTCTATGAGGTGTTCATTTTATTTTCCTTTAACAGTGGAGAAGCGTTTCTCTAATAAGGAGGAAGATTATGGAATTACTAAATATAACTGGAGACACTGATGGGAATTTTGCAGCATGGGCTGCCATTCTGCATGCTTTCCTGATCTGTGATATTTCCTTTTAAAATATAAATGTCATTATTCATGTCACCAGGAATTAATTCATTATAGTTAAAAATGCAACTGGAAATTAAAATCAATATGTCTGTAAATTTCTGCATTTACACTGGCCTTTTGGATACCAGCTCATGTCTTCAGGGTCTGGAAGTATTAAGGGCCAAATCTTAAAATATGTATTTAGACTACTTAATATTGTACATAGAGATGGGATTTTCGAAAGGGTAAATACCTGTACAATATTCTGGGCTGTTGTAGGTGTGATTCTCACCTTAAAGGTATTTTAAAGTAGTTTATGGGGTTTTCAGATAGTTCATAATACCAGGCAAAGCTTGTTAGCCCTGCCCAGAACAGACTGTTTGGATTTATCTTATTTATTTCCTGGCAATAAGAGATATGAGAATCACAATTGGTGCCTTTCTGGCTCCTAAATGTACTGAAAAATATGGCTCTAGTTTCTTAAAATTTTATTTGGGAATTGGCATCATGTCACTTTTACAACAGATACTTTTGAGTGTATATAAACACCCCTCTGACCCCTGCCTTGCGTCTGGCTATCTAGTATTTGGGAGTGAACAAAAGATCACCATCCCATTGCTGTGAAACAGGCTCACTGGACAGCGAGCACCAGGATTTTTACAGCACAAATTATGATAAAGAATCCCTGGATGGGCAGGTTGGGGTTTAAAGAGGGATGGATCTCCCACATCCAGATACAGGTCCTTGCAGGTGATAGGCATGTAGCACCATAGAGATTGGTGCAAAGCCTTTAGTATGATGCACAGACAATTTCTTTCTTACATCTGCAGATATAAATATTGGATTTGTCTCTGTAGAACACAGTCTATACAATGCATAACCGCTTTAAAATTAACCCTCAGGCAAACCAGCAATTTCACAGACTATACATTTTGCCTTTTGTTCCTAGGTGAGTGTTTAAAGAACAGAGACAGTTGTTGAGGAACGTTATGACTTTGGTGCAGGCCAGGAATGGACATGCCTTTGGTATTAATATTGTTTAACATAATGTAATTGCATTAATGCTGGCTAAGTGTATTCCTGTTGAAAACTTGTATTGATTGTTAATAGTAAAGCTGCAGCCTTTTAACACCAACTGTTGATTCATTGTCTGCAGAAGCAAGGAGTCTTAAGGGCAAGGATAATTTATACTTGCCAAATCACTTAGAGAAAATTCCAAGTACACTGAAATTTGCATATTCAGAAATATAGAAGGTAATTAGGGATAGGGTAATTATTTATTCTTTTCTCTGGTTTAAATCACAAACTTGGAATGAACTGACTGGCTCAAGATTTTCTGATTGGAAGCAAATTATAAAAAGAAACTCAGTCCCCCTGAAGCCATGATAAAATGTTTTATGGTCTCATAACATCTCAAGTTTGAGGACGAAAGAAACCCACCCCAAACACAAAACCACCCTAACCCGAAGTCTCATACTGGTTCACAACCTCGCAAAAGGTTCCTCAACTGTGTTTCTAAGTCAATAAAGGGAAAGTTGCTTATGAAGAAGTCATGTTGAATTTAGCAAAATGAAACCTATAGGATTCTATTGATATTAATGAGGTTCTGTTACTCTAAAATTACACAGGGATCTCATAGTGTAAAAGGTAACTGAATTCTCTCACTGCAGCAGCAGCCTACAGCTCTCTGAAGCAGATACACATATCACGTCAGTGAATAAAAACTGGGACACTAAAGTTTGTTTAAGAACAAATATCCAACCTTTTCCAACCTTTTTTTTTTTTTTTTTAATGCATTTAAATGTTTGAATGGTTTGTAGAACAAAGGAACCTAAACATTCACCCAGATATTTCGACACCTGAGTTACTCTATGTACCTGTGTTGTGTCACTGAAGTAATTTGAAAGTGCAGTTTATTGACACTGTGACTTGGATCCTTGATCAAGTAAAAACTGAATGGCTGAAAAAACAGAACTGCTGTGCTGTTGCTGTGCTGCATGCTGTGGTGCCATTGTTTCTCTCACCCTTATCTGGCTTTCTTCTGGATGGCCATTGTAAGATTCAACTTTGAATGTGTAGAATAATGGTTTATTTTTTTGTTTGTTCTGGTTTCATTAATTTGTGGATTAGCTGGGGAGAAGAAGCAATTGCACTCGTACCCCCTTCAAGTGACATTTGGTTCCTTCTATTTTTCTTCATTTCCCTAATATTTGCTGTTCTTTATACATTCCTTCTCTTGCCTTTTCTTTTCTCATTTCTCAGCCGCCTCTTCTCTCCCAGGACCACATTTTGACACCCTTAAGCAGTGAATTGGTCTTTGCTTACTGTAGTACTCACATCAATCTTGTGGTTGTGGCTCTGGCCCTTATTTCTCATTCCATAATAGTTTCCCTTCCTCCCCCACCTCTTCTCTTTTATCTGTCTTTTAGGAGAATAATGTCTTTCAAAACTTTAGTGAGTGGGAATAGCAGTGTCTGTGAATATTTATTTGCAGTATAAATACTCCAAAGCTTTTTCTTCATAGTGGCCACCCACATTGCTGCATATTCTCAGAACATCTTATGTTATTTTTCTGTGCAATGAAACCTCACGTGTTTTGCCAATTTTGTTGAGTAAAGATATGTCTTGGTTGCTGACATTTTTGTTTGCATTTGGTAAAAATGAAAAAGAAAATGCAAGTGGTCGCCTATGACACCTAAAAGTAGGAGAGTCTTTCACTTCTTGAACATAGACTCATAGAATCATTTAGTTTGGGAAAAATCATTGCACTCTAATTTCTCTTGCCCAAATTGTGCAAATCTTGTGCAACCTCTGCGTTGGCTACTCTTTGTGTAAGGATGGACTATGTTTATTCTCTCTACCAACTCTGAGCTGCCATATACTTTGAGTGAACATTTGAGTGGTGCTTCCAAGAGAATTTCCAGGAGACAACCTTGCTGATGGACTGCACTTCCCACTTAGGGACATGGGTTTTTAGCTTTCCACTGTGTAGTTTTGAGCTTTCTATGTGGTGTAAATGGTTTGGAGCGAGACTGAAAAATCTGCCAGTAACTTTATCTTCCTTGTCCCTACTATGCAGAAGTGCATAGGCACAAATTCCTCTTTAAACACATGAGGACTGGTAAATTCAATGGGACTGTTCATATGCTTAAAATTAAGCTTTCTATACTTAAGGGCTACAGTGATGCCTTACATCTGGCTTTCAGCCAGCATCCTGAATATTGTTCATTGATCCTATTGCTGGAACCTAGCCACAGAAATGGTTCCAGTTGTTTTTAATGGATTTCCTACAAAGACACTGGGAAACCCATTCAAAATATCATTCAGTCATTTGACACTTTGGTATCTGCATTGCACTATGAACTCTTACGTTTAATTTGGTCTTGTTAGGATACAGTGCCTCCTGAAATCTGAAGTCTAATAGAGATGAAGTAATTCTATTGGTGTAACTGTGAGCAGGAAGTTATCATCCATCTCATCTTCTTCAAGCATAACTTACAAAGCCTTTCTAATCTGATCAGCTTTCTTGAACACAGTAGGTTGATGACTTGCTTCAAGTCATTCACGTGGCGATATTATACCTACTACATATGATTAAACAATATAAGGCAGATCAACTGCTTATAATCTAATTAGTTTGGTCTTTTCATTTACAGTTATGCCCTGAGTACAGCTGTGCAAAATTCGCATAATTTGTTTCACAGAATTTTATACATTTTTCTTTCNCTTTGGTGCTGTGTGGGAGTCATAACAAGGGTGTGTGTTATCAACACCTTCTGGCTTCCAGTACTGCAACATGAGGGCTGTATGGGGAAAATCAGCTCAGACACATCCACTACATCAATGGATGTACAGTAGATTGTACTTTTTCCCCTTTAGATTTAGGGATTTGGAAACCTTAGAAATGTTCATATATAATTTGTAATACTTTTTACTTACATAGACCTTAGCACAAAATGTGGGTCCAGAAGAGGGCTACAAAGGTGATCAGAGAGCTGGAACACCTCTCCTGTGAGCGCAGGCTGAGAGAGTTGAGGTTGTTCAGCCTGGAGAAGAGAAGGCTCCAGGGGTCCTTCTTGTGGCCTTTCAGTATCTGAAGAGGACCCTTACAAGGGCTTGTAGTGATAGGACAAGGCGTAAAGGCTTCAAACTGGAAGAGGGTAGATTTAGGTTAGAAATTAGGAAGAAATTCTTCACTATGAGAGTGGTGAGACGCTGGCACTGGTTAACCATGGAAGTTGTGAATGCTCCATCACTGGGTGAGTTCAAGGCTAGGTTGGATGGGGCCTTGAGCAACATGATCTAGTGGGAGGTGTCCCTGCCCAGGCAGGGGGTCAGAACTAGATGATCTTTAAGGTCCCTTCCAACCCAAACCATTCTATGATTCTATGAAAATCCTATTAATGCATGATCATGGTCTTCAGCTTGAAATATGCAGAGTACCTGTGAGGGACTTAAAGAAAGACACTCAGCTTTCTGCTATAGATGTTCCTGGGAAAACACTTTAGATAAATTAAAAATGCGTATTACAAAGATATTCCTTCTTAGAGGACTCCAAATGCACAAACCCTCCTCAGCTGCTTTTGGGTTTCCACAAGCAAAGTGAGTCCAGAAGAGAGAATTATCAAATTCTGTCTGTTTGCACGCAGGACAAAGTTGAAGTGCACTTTTGCATCATTTCTATCATGAGCTAAATCTAATTCACTTCAGTTGATTTGTTTAGTTTTTACATTGAAAGAAAATGTTATTAATTTTTTGTAAATCTCTCTATATGCAAATGAATGACTGGAAGACAGGGACTGAATTTCTTTCTAGAGTACATGAAGGATGCATTTGTTCATCATGTTCTCATATATCTTTGGCAGGGAATACTTTGGCTAAATTTAAAGGGTAATAAGAGGATTGTAGCAGAATAAATTGTTTTACTTAGATTTCAGATCTAAAAGTGGATATTTTACAATCCATGTATTTGTATCTGATGCTTGAATAACAGAGCTTGCATTACTTTTACCCTTCCTTGCAGTGAATGCTTTGAAAATAATATGTTGGCAAATAGTTTCCTTTTTTTTCTTCTTCATTTTTACCTTGTACTCCCTGAACTCTCTAGCTGCCTAGTATGTAACAAGCAGAATCAAAGTATTGCCAAGACTTATATAAACAATGTCTATTGCTTTTGGTTTAATTTCTTAGGAAAGTGAGAACTAATTTTAAAAAATAGATATTGCAGTCAGGGGATGTGTTTTATTGGATGACACCAATATTAAGATATAGAGATTTGAGACCTTTAAATTACAATGCTTTTACTATTTTTTTAAATGTATTAGTACTGGTGGTAGATTGTATTAACATTGTCAATATAATTTATTTAAGATTTGTCAAACGTTTGCTTTAGCTGTTAACATCAGAATAGGAATGTGTAAATTTTATTTGCATTAACAATTCGTTCAACCTAGTTGTTATTGCAATGTATTGATTTGGTTCATGGAGCTTACTGAGATTACTGGAAGGACTCTGCTTTTCCTCTTTTCCATGGCCTTAGCTATGTTCACAGTTTTATGGGGACCCTTAATCCGACAGTGGGCTGAACGAGTATCCACTTCTTCATTTATTCAAGTTTTATATTCTACGTTGTCTTTTCTGGCAGTAATTTGTTGAAAGCTTGCAGTTAGGTTGTGCATAACAGCTATTGTTAGCACTTTTGGTTGCCAATAAAAGGTTCTAAAATTTTGAGTAGGACATGTACTCCTAATAGGGAAACTTAATTATTCTCCCAGTACTTCAGAGCTCTCATTGACATCTGAGTCGTACACACTTCATATGTACTGCGTAACCTTCAACTCCCAGTCAACAGGCTATGGTGCACTTCATAGGCTAGGTAAAGAGCTGAGATTTTGGATATTATTAGCATTATTATGGCCACAAGGATATATTTAAGAGAATCTTTATATGCCAAACTTACTTTTCTCCTTTTCCCTTTTGCTCTTTCTCTGTTTCATCTGCCTGTTTTATTCATGCCATTGAATCACATCAGGGTAAATTAATCATGTTGCTTTTAGTTTAAATAATAAAGGGCAGCTACGTATCCTCTCCTAGTACATTTGGTAGTGGACTAATTTTAATCCTATTGTTGCATTCAGTAAACAATTTTGTTCTGCAGATTGAGGTGGGGTGTGTGTGAGAATATAATTCCAGAAGTTTTGGGATGCCTAGGTCAGGGCACAGCTGACTAATGGAAAAGTATCTGCTGTACAACACACTCCCATATATCAGTGTAAAATGTTGTGAGGTTTGTTCTGCCTACTCAGTATTGGCAAACGTTTTTACAGTTATGAGGAAGACTTTCCAGCATGCATGGGTCCCTCTTTGAAATGGGTAGGCTCAGGCTGCAGGTTTGTGTTATCTGACCCTTTGTCAGATTGCAGATGCTTTTTGTTTCATTTTGCAAGTGACTGCTCCAAATTCCTTTGAACTTTA
>VYZX01010843.1:7831-40864 GCA_013401335.1 Brachypteracias leptosomus
GCCCGTCAGGGGGAGGTCGCCGCGCCCCGGGGTGAGTGAGGAGGGGAGGGCCGAGCTCCGGGACCGGCGGGTGGGCGGCCCCGGTATGAGCAGCGCTCGGTTGGGGGCCTACCCCAGCGTGGGGGCAGCGCCCCCGGAGGAGGAGTGTTTGCCCGCTCCATTGGGCCGCGCTCCCGCCCTCCCCTGGGCCGGGGGGTGCCTGAGGGGGTTGAGGGTTGTATCTTGGGCCCCCTCCCCTCCATGACTTGTATCGGCGCTCCCAGGGGGTGGGGGCGGCCGCCCCCAGCCCTGCGAGGGTGTTTGTCCTCGCACGGTTTGCCCTGCAGGGGCGGGAGGGCCGCCTGGCCCCCGGGGGGGTGTTTGCTCCCCTCCAGACGTGCCCCCTGGGATGGGGTGATGGGGTGGGAGCCTTGCCCTGGGATGGAGGGGGGGGATTGGGGCGGTGTTTGCCCCCCCAGCAGCCCGTGCTCTCCCCAGGCAGGTGAGAAGCTGCTCACTCCTCTCTTTCCACAGGCAAAGAGCCGTTCCCAGCAGCGGAGGGACCGGCTGCTCCATCCCCTGGGCTCCCCCCTCTCCCTCTAACCCGTGTCCCGGCCTTCCCTCTGCAGCAAGGGCAAGAGCTCTGTCAGGGCTTTCAGCCCCCCTCACACTGCAGAGGTGGCCACGGGCTGCTAATCCCTCTGTAGAGAAATCCCCCCTGGTTTATCCCACCCTCAGTTGCTTTTATTTGTGGAGGAAATCTTAGAGCTGTGACAGGGACACGTTTGTGAAGCTCCTTGAGGTGACTCTGTTGCTTTGGCTCTCACCAGCAGGCCCCTCAGGGTCTCTCTGGCAAATGACTCTTGTGATTCTTGCTGGGTTTCTCATCTCTTGTGCCTGTTTTGTTCAGTTTGGGTTTATTTTCTGGGTTCAGCATTGGAAGGTGGTATTGTTCCTTTTCTCTGTGAATCGTGTGAGCTGTGGCGGGTGGGATGAGGGGGAGATGTTCCCCTGAATCATTAAAAATCACCGAATAACCAAGACTGGGGAAGCCTCTAGTCCAACCCCCTGCTCCAAGCAGGGTCAGCTGTGAGAGCAGACCAGGTTACTCAGCATTCCTGAGCATCCCTCCTCTTGTCCTTCATGCTTGCATTGAAAATTGCCCTTAAATTACTGGATGCTGCAACTTCATCCCTCTCTGTTCTCCTCTGCAGTTGAGGAGCTTTGCTGCTGGTGCTTCTCTGGGGTGCTTTGTCTCTGCCGCTCCTCTGTGAGTGTGGGTTTTGGTGGAGAAATTGCTGTTTGGGCAGAGCAGGGGCCTCAGCAAAGGGTAGTGGCAGGTCTGGGGTGTGTCTGTGATTCAGAGCTCCCTTGAAGAGGAGACAAAGATCTTTGTACTTTGGTGTACTTGGGTAGGGAGGATGATAGTGAAGGTAGAGCCTCCTCACACCCCTGGAAAATGGGCTTGTGTGGTGAGCTGGGCTCCTCCGTGGCATCAGGCTGAGGCAGAGGGAAGCACAATCTGCCTTGGAAAACAAATGTGGGGTTTATGTCCCAGGTGGTGGGACTGTGATGCTGTTGGTGGAGGGGCTGCTGACCCCCTGGCTGGCTCCTTATGGTGTCCTTTGTTTGACTCTTGCCTGGGAGTGCCTGGCCCAGACATCTGTTTTCTCAGCTCTTAGTGCTTGATACTTCTGAGAATCTCAGGATTTGGGGAGGGGAGGGAAAGGAAAGCTCAGGACTGAGGATTCCCAGATTTTAAGAAGAATTTTGTAGGAAAGAAAGAGACAGACCAGAGTTCACTGAACCCCTTTGTTCAGGTGAAGAAATTTCTTGGGTTCATCTGGGCTGTTAATATCCAGCATGTGTTGGATGAACAGATTTGGGCCATAAAGTGCAAACCAAAGATTTTTTGTGCCTCCCCTCTCAGCTGGAAACATGCCCTATGGAGGATGCTTTTCTACAGCGCCGGGAGAAACTGCAGTTACACAAAATTCCCTTTTTTTCCTCTTCCTCCCCAGTTTCCTGTCCTGCCCAGCCTGCTGAGTAGTTAATGCAGAAGATAAAGAGGGTTCGTCTGGAAAACGAGACTGCAGGAAGTTGGAGAAGGTATGTGGCCTGCTCACTCCCTGAGCCTTCAGTGACCTTTAGGTTGTGTGGCAGAGCAGTAACCACCTCTTGGAGTGCTGGAGGCTTCTGAAAAATCCCAAGTATCTCAGTGTGTCAGGAGCAGGGGGTCAGGAAGTGACTCAGGGAGAGAACTTGTTTTGCTCACTTCCAATTCCAAGCTTTACCATTTTTTTTTCTTCTCCCGTGCTCATGTCCCACCTGTGCTTGCTTGTTGTCTTCAAACTAATGTTTTTTCCCCTGAAAGAGGCTTGGTGGATGTGTGCCTGCTCAGCTAGCCTGGCCAGGAGAGGAAATCCTGGCAAGAGAGGCATGAAAAAGACCCCCACGGGGTGACTGGATGGTTTGGGGAGTGGGAGTAACAGTCCTTCTGCAACAGCCCCTCTAAATCCATGTCTCAGTGTGAGGGCTCTAGAGGACAGGAGCTTTCTAGTGAGGTGTAAATCTCAGAGGTGCTCTTTAGATGCCAAAGTTTCATGAATCACATGGTTAAAATCGATACCTTGATCTAACTCACCTTAGAAACATTTAATCCCAGGATTCCCCCCACAATTCCAGTGAGATAGTTGCTCCTTACACTGGTTTCTTTACAGATATGGTGTTGCCACATTCTTGCTACGTTTTGTCCAAGGGGTGGCTGTAGCCATGGCTGGAGCAGTTGGATTTTACTCTGTATCATGTCAGATCCTAAATTTTGTGAGACCTCCAGCTGCCAGGGTGGGATTTCCACAACACTTTGATGTAACTCTGGTGGCTACTTTGCTCTTCCCACTTCTCCACTCTATTCTAGTGTCAAAACCACCAGGATGAGACCAGTACCAAGCTCAAAGTTGTGCCTTTTACTTCCCTGGTGATTCATAAAATCATGGCACTGAGTTTGGAGGGGGCTCCAGCCTCCAGATTAATTTGGCACTCACCATTATTACATATTTATGGGCTGGTTTGAGCCCTTCAAGCTGCATCTTTCTCTCATGAGGAGTCAAGCTGGCTGAGTAAAACCATTTCACCAGCTGGGTGAGAGCATCCCAAGAGCTGAGTGTCTCCAGCCAAAGCCAGATTATTTTAATTGACTGCTTTGACCTGCAATGGGATGGAATTGAGAGAATTGTACCCAGTTTACAGGGGTTTGTGGCCTTCCTGCCCTGTGTTTCTGACAGGCAACACTTCTGCCTCCAGATGGGATTTTAGCTGCTGTAATGGAGACCCTGGATATAGGCAGTGGAGGCCACAGACACACTCAGTCTCAGGACATCCCATCATGTTCTCTTTTGTGGTTTTACTTGGGCTTTCTGCCTGGCTTTGATTGGAAAATACTCTCCTTTAGTTGTTTCCAAGCTGTGGATTTACTGCTGGGTAGTAGGTACCAGGACTACCCACAGATTTCTTCTGGGAGCTTGTTCTTGGGGTATTATTCATACATTTTGTGCAATTTAGGGACAGAGCTGGGTGAAGATCTATTTACAGCCCTTGTACCACGTGCCTGGAGATTAAGGAAGTCCAGATGTACTTTGATTCTAGTTTGCTCATCTGCCATAATCATATAAGATTATGAGAACTTCCTTTTAGAGAGTTTGTTAGAAGGTGCAGCCTGGTGGGGAATCCTCAAAGGGCACTTGGGGTTCTCCTGAAAAATACTCACAGGCAGAGGTGAGTGTTCTTGCAGTGCTATAAATAACCATCCTTCTCCTTTCCCCTCAACCCTTTTGCTGGGAAAGTATTTCTTGGGCATCTCACTGAGGCTGAAGTCCTCAGGATTTGTTTTATGTGTAATTCTTGCTTAATCCTTCATCCCAGGAGCTGCTCTCCTGTCAGGATGCCAGTCCCTGGCCCAGACAAGAGGCAGCACCCCAGAAACAGCTCATTTGGAAATGGAAATCTTGGGGCTGCTGAGGACAAGGCCTTTTTTGGTGCCATCTTGATGCTATGTCAAAGGTTCTCTCCATGCACCAAACTTCTCCAGCCTCATTTTCCCAGTAAACTGAAGCTCCCTGTAACATTCTTCCAGGTCCCCCCAAAACAACAGCAACATCCTCCTGGAGGGCAACCCAGCTTCTCAAATGGGGTGACACAAACTGGTTTCCCTGGTCCTGGGCTCATTCCTGCTTTGCAGTAGATTACATCATTGACCTTGGGCAAGTCTGGGAGTCCACCTCTCCTCAAATGAACATGTGGAGGTGGTTTTTGTAGACTCTCATTCAATAGCTGCCAGCTGGGAAATGCAGGACACGACCAGGGTCTGGTGCTGCTGTTCTCTTGCTGTTAGCAAAGACAACTCCACTGGGTTCCTCCTGTGCTCTCATCTCTCCTGTTTCATTCCTGCCTCTGATAGCTCTTCAGGTAAGTGAGGTGCTGTGCTTGGGCTGAACCCTCTCTCTCTCCAGACCCCTTCCTGTCCTGGAGGAAAGAAACTTCACTTTAGTGTCTCCCAGGGCAGCAGTTTATGTGCCTTTCCAACAGGTCATAGCTTTGATGACTTATCCATCCAAATTCCTGGGGTGCTTTTCCTTTGAGTCAAGCTGATTGTTTTCTGCACCAGAATCTGCTGCTGACACTTCCTTTAACAGCTTCTTTGTAGGGCTAGTCCAAGGAGAATGAGTGTTCTGGGATGAATATCTTCATTTACAGGACTCAGTATGAGCTGGGAGATGAACTTTTCCTTCAAATATGTGTTTAAAATACAATCTTTGAGCACAGAGACTCCTTGGATCTGTAGTTTAAGGAGAGTCTGTTGTCTTAAGCTTGTTGCATGCTTAGATCTTTCTCATAGATTGGTTTAGGTTGGAAGGGACCTTAAAGATCATCTCATTCCAGCCCCCCTGCCATGGCAGGGACCCCTCCCACTCGACCAGGTTGCTCAAGGCTCCATCCAACCTGACCTAAAACACCTCCAGGGATGGAGCATCCACAACCTCCTTGGGCAACCTGTGCCAGTGTCTCCCCACCCTCAGAGTGAAGAATTTCTTCCTCACATCTCCTCTAAAGTTCTCTAAGCCACAAAATGTGCCTACTGGATTTTTTTTTTTAAGGCTTAACTCTCTCTCCCTCAGTTTTTTGTCCAGTTCTGAAGGAGAAGAGAGGATGACTGCAGTGGACGCCCTATCAGACAGCTCTGAAGTGGTGGAGATGGAGGATGTGCCTTCCCAATTCCAGGTGCAGAAGCATTCCTGGGATGGGCTGCGTGACATTATTCACAGCAGCAGGAAGTACTCAGGCATGATCGTGAACAAAGCTCCCCATGATTTCCAGTTTGTCAGGAAAACAGAAGAGTCCAGCCCCCACTCCCACCGCCTGTACTACCTGGGTAAGTCTGCTGGGGTCAGGGTATGGGACAGCTGCCAGGCTGAATGGGAGAGGAGGGGATGGAGGAAGAAGTGGGGGAGCTGAGATTGAGGAAAGAAAGATCTGGAAGGTGTCCAGAGAAGGGCCACGAGGATGGTCAGAGGCTGGAGCACCTCTGCTACGAGGATACACTGAGAGAGTTGGGGTTGTTCAGGCTGGAGAAGAGAAGGCTCCCAGGGGACCTTCTGGTGGCCTTCCAGGATCTGAAGGGGCTACAAGAAAGCTGGGGAGGGACTTTTGAGGCTGTCGGGCAGTGGTAGGAGTGGGGGAATGGGTCAAAAGTAGAGGTGGGGAGATTGAGATGAGAGGTTAGGAAGAAGTTGTTGCCCAGGAGGGTGGGGAGACACTGGCCCAGGTTGGCCAGAGAGGTGCTGGAAGCCCCATCCCTGGACATTTGGAAGGCCAGGCTGGCTGGGGCTGTGAGCAACTGATGGAGTGGGAGGTGTCCCTGCCATGGCAGGGGGGTTGGGACTGGATGAGCTTTAAGGTCCCTTCCAACCCTGACAATTCTATGATTCTCTAACTGAGGTTGAGGAAGGTTGCTCAAGGTTTGCACACTCCCTCTAGAGTGCAGTAACAGGGACCTCTCCACTCCCAGCCAAGCTTTAAGCACAGCCAGGCAGACCTACCTGTGTGAGTGCTGTTCCTTTGGCAGCCCAGTTGATGGGGCAGGAGAAGGGATGTTCCTCAAACTCAGGACTTGTGCCTCTAGCTTGGGAGAAATGGGATTTACTTGATCCACCAGACTGACTTCCCAAGGAATCTGCTGTCAGTAGTGATGAGCTGTATGTTGCAAGCTTTAGCAGGTGGTGGTGTCTCCCTGCTTTTAGTATCATGTAGGTAGAAGGGTTTCAAGAGTAGAGGAGGGGAAAGAAAAATAAATAAATATGTGGGAGTGAACTATGAATAGTATTTGTGGGGAAACATCATCTCCCTTACAGCAGGGTTGAGAGGCAGCAGAACACCATGTTGCACAGGTCCCTCATTAGAGCTGGAGCCACAGTGTAATTAGGGATGGGGTGGTTGGAGTTTAGTAACTGGGTGATTTGGTGGTTGGTAACATGGGCAGCTTTATAGACTCTAAAGAGTTTGTGATGCTTTGGGGCAGGAGCTGATCATTACTGGGCCAGGAAAGAAATTGCCTGATGTGCAACTCTGCACAGTGACTGCTTCCCTGAAATGACCCTGCTTTATTTTCCTCCTGGTTTGAGTTGTGTAGGTCACTGCCAGACAGTGGATGCTGGATCTGTTTTGTCATGAAGCAGCTCCTGTGTGCCAGTGACTTGGTTTGTTGGTTCCTTGTGACACCAGTAAAGGGCAGTGCCCAGAGTGAGCAGATTTTTCTTGTTGAGTCTGAACAGGGAGACTCCATCTAAAGCTGAATGTATTCCAAGGCCAAATGGACTTGGATACAGTTTTGGATGTAGGTGACTAAAGAACTAAGGATCTAAGTGGCTAATTTAATTTTTTTTTAATATATTTTTCTGTTGTATGAAATGGGAACCAGACCAGCTACTGGCTGGTTGGTGTTCTGAAGGAGCAGGAACCAGGAATGAAGGTGCATTTTTCAGTACATGTCCTTAAGGAGCTGTACAGAGCATAGAGCAGATTGATCCATCATTTAAGATCAGTATCTGCTGGGTAATCCCAGGATACCTCTTCTCAGGCATTCCTGAGAACACTGATTCTTCCTTTTGCCATAATGAGCATCTTTTGATCTTAAATACTCAGAACCCATCTCAGCAATTCAGCTTAACATCAGGGTGCTCTTGCTGTCCCAACATTAAATAACATTTTCAGGCTTTATATGAATAGTGACTATAGGATGAAGACTCCAGAAGAACTTAGAGGTTACCTAAGAGGTTACCATAGGGGTTAAATACTTCCCTTCACTTGGAAGCAAAGTATAAAGTGTTTTGGGGAGGAAAGCAACATTTTTTGTCAATGCTTGATAGATTCTAGTCAGGCTGAGGTCCCTGGAGAAAGCACTAATATGAGGAGAAAGGAATTCCAGGTCACAGCCACATGAGGATCCAATGTGTGTATAGACAGTAATTTGTTCCTCTCTTGCAGTTTTGTTCTGTTTGGACATCTTAAATCATCCCTGGGCTGTCCCCATAGAATTTGATGTTGTATCATGGCAGATGCTGCTTATATTAAACACCACATGCTCAGCACTTTGGTGTTTCTGTCTCTCTGAGGATTATATGCTCACATATTGCTTTGCTTCCTGAGTACTTATTAATATTTCAGTTTTAAGTAACTGTGCTGCTGAGTAACCCAGCTCAGGAATCTCTCTCTGCTGCCCAGAACACATGCAGAGTAGACAATATCAGGGCACATTTCCCTGGGAGAAGTTCTGACCTAGGGAGTCTCCACAGCATAAGTTGAGGGCAAGTTTGTGGGCTTGGATTTTGTTGAAACTGCCAAAATTGTGTGTCAGGGTATTTAAATTTTTCATGGTTGTTCTAGAAGTTGGATGGGGGCCAGTAGCTTGTTTGATAACCATAGTTAAAGGCTTCTGAAGGGCTTTCTCACTGGGTACTGCACTGAACAGGCTCTCCACTACTTCCAGGCTCTCTCTTCCCCTCTTGCAGGCTGCCTGAATGAGGTCCCTGCAGCAAATTCCTGGCTGAGAAACGTGGAGAGTAATGTTGAGTCACCCATTCAGGGAGTGGCTTTTGGAGAGTGGATGTAGGGCATGGGTTGAACAGTCCACGGGGAGGAAAGTTGGACATAATGAGTTCTGAAGAGGTCAGCTAGTGTTAAATCTTGCTTAGGGGAAATCTCTAGATAAATGTCCATCTACATTTAAAGAATCTGGTTATTATTCTGTGATTAACTGAGCTGCTTGGCAGTGACAGCTGGTCAGAGGCTCCTGGACAGCCCCAACCCCTCTGTTATCAGACTTTTTGCTGAATTTCCTCTTGGTCCTCTTTGTCCTGGCTGACTAATCTGCAGTAGGATGATGCTTCTGTCCTCCTGACAGGGATGCCCTATGGGAGCAGAGAGAATTCCCTCCTCTACTCAGAGATTCCCAAAAAGGTACGGAAGGAGGCCCTGCTGCTCTTGTCATGGAAGCAGATGCTGGATCACTTTCAGGTAAGGCAAGATGTCAAGAGCCTGGCTTGGCAGAGACCACTGGCTGGGGTTGTGGGGCTGGTGTGGTGGGTTTGGTGCTGCTGAGCATAAGTTGGGTGTAAGACCCAGAGAAAAGCCCTGGTAGGAAGGTTGTAGCAAGAGTTGCTTTGCCTCCTAGTATGAGTTAGTGACTTGTGTGTGCAGTGGAGCTGGGAGTGAGATGGAACAGCAGTTGGTGTGACCTGGCAGAGAGGGCTCTGGAGACCAGCCTGTGGTCTGCTCCAGGTCAGGAGCTATCAGGATCTTCTGGGCTCTTGCTGTGCTCAGTGAAATGCTTGTTTGTCATCTTCCCTGCTTTGAAGGGAGTAGGGAGAGTTGAGTTTAAACTCCTGCTTCTGCCCTACACTCTTCTGTGAGTGAGCCAGAAAGGAGGTGGATTCTCCCCTCCCTGATTTCAGTATCTTAATGTCCTTTGTCCACTGCACTGATGAAGAGGAGACTGGGGGGTGTTTGTCTTCCTCCCCTACTAAAAAGGTTCCTGGTGGAACAGAATTGAGCTGTCTTGACCCCATTTGGAGTGCCAGTCCCCTTCAGGGTAATTCAAGATCCCCGGAAGAGCTTTTGTTTGCAGTGTCTGACATGGAAACTGTTTGTGAAGGCTGTAGATAATGTCATTAAGTTAATTGGTTACATCTGATTTGCATAAGCAGAGCAAATGCAGCTGTCCTCAGCTCCTGCTGAAGTGCCAACTGCAGGAAGGACAGAGTCACAATTCATCCCTCTGATGTAGGGAGAACTTTGGGTGGTGTGGTTGGTTTAGTCCTCCTGGACCACTCCAGTACCCCAGAGTCCAGTAGTTATGGACCTGTAGGGTGAGACTGCTGGAGGCTTTGGGCTGGGCTGGTGTGTTTTGGGCATTCACAGGGTAGCTGGAGCTTTCCTGTGCTGTGAAAGCTTCTCTTTGCACATTCAGACTTTCCTTTCCTTCCCTACTAGGCAACCCCTCATCATGGGATGTACTCTAGAGAAGAGGAGCTCTTGAGGGAACGCAAGAGACTTGGTGTCTTTGGTATAACATCCTATGATTTCCACAGTGAGAGTGGCCTCTTCCTCTTCCAGGCCAGCAACAGCCTCTTCCATTGTCGAGATGGGGGCAAGAATGGATTCATGGTGAGTCTGCCAGGGGTTGTGTGTCACCTGAAACGGGCTCAGTGGGTTTGGTTGGAGGTGGCTGCACCTCTGGTTATGCTCATGTCCTGTCCAGGTGGTGTTTGCCCTCATTTCATTGTCCTTCAGCTGTGGCTTAGACCTTTTGGAGCTGCTTTGGTCCAGAGCTGTTTGTGTCTCTCTTGCTGTAGGTGTCTCCAATGAAGCCCCTGGAGATCAAGACTCAGTGCACAGGGCCCCGGATGGATCCCAAGATCTGCCCTGCTGACCCTGCCTTCTTTTCCTTCATCAATAACAATGATCTCTGGGTGGCAAACATTGAGACAGGGGAGGAGAGACGCTTGACCTACTGCCATAAAGGTACCTGGTGCTTCTTGCCTCAGCCAAGGGGAGATTCCTCCTGATTTGGGCTGGGAGGGCTCATGTCTTCATGGCTTCTTACAAGTCCATCCTCCTTTGGGATCAGCTTTTCCCAAGGAGGTGTAAATGCAGTTTCCTTTGTTCCTCCCCAGGTTTATCCAATGTTCTTGATGACCCCAAGTCTGCTGGTGTGGCCACTTTTGTCATTCAGGAGGAGTTTGATAGGTTCACAGGCTACTGGTGGTGTCCCACAGCTTCCACAGAAGGTCAGTGTGTGTTCTGCTTATCAATCCTGACCCTCTAACTGCTGCCAGCCCCTGCTGTGAGTGATATTTTGAGCAAGAATTTCCTTTGGTCTGATTTTGGGGAGGCCAGCTGGAGGAACAAACACCGAGGGGTTGGAATTGGGCTCTGAGGGGGTTGTTTGAGGTGGTCACGAGGAGCTGTGGGTGTGCAGGAAATGTTCAGAGTGCTTTGGGAACAGCAGCAGCTGGAGAGTGCTGGAGTGAACACATTTCCTGCCTGCCCTAGGTTCAGAGGAGTTAAAAACACTGAGGATCTTGTATGAGGAAGTGGATGAATCAGAGGTGGAGATCATTCATGTTCCTTCACCTGCCTTGGAGGAGAGAAAAACAGACTCCTATCGATACCCCAGGACAGGTAAGAGAAGTACCCTGGGGGTGCTACTGCAGCTCTGGACTCCTGCTGGCAGCAGCTGTGGAATTTGTGCTATAAACTTTGCATTATTAATCTGGGTACTTTACACTGGGCTCTGGAAGCTGGTTGTGAATGTTGAGGCCTAATTGAGTCTCTGAGCCCAAAATCTACTGCAAGGAAGGAATGGGATTTAAAGTTCAACTTAAATGAAAGAAAATGGAATATATGTGGTGGTCTGTCATGGAATACATCTTGAATCCTGCCTTTTCTCTGCCTCCTGAGAACGTGCTCAGCAGACTAGGCAAGGGGAAAGCAAGCTTTGCCCATACCCAGCCTGACTCTTGTGATTACTGTGGTGTTGGCTCGCAGACATAATTTGAGTTTTGTACATTCACACCCAGCCTTTTCAGCAGTAATGTGTGTAACCATGGAGTGTTTGAGTTGCTCACCCTGGTGTCCTTTCACTCCTCCTTTGCAGGCAGCAAAAACCCCAAGATTACCTTAAAACTGGCAGAATTTAAAACAGACAGCAAGGGCAAGGTAAGTGGTTACAGCTCAGAAGGGGATATTGGACAGGAGGGTTGGCTGCTTCTGAAGCTCCTCAGAGTTCAGACAAGGATGCTAAGAAATTCTAGAGGGTGTTGGCCTTCTTCATCCTCTTGGAACACCTGGTTCTATGTGTTTATCCAAGAAAAAGAAGAACTTTGAAGAGCTGAAAGGTGGTGGTGTGGTGGAGAGGCAGCTGGGAGAGGGGAGGGACACCAGCAGTGGGGTTAACCTGGTACCACCACCTCACCAGGAGTAGAGCAGGGGGGTTAAAGCCCAGTCTAGTCCTGGGCTCCAGTCCCTGGCTGGAGCCTTTTTGGTGGCTGGAAGCCAAAACCATTTTGCTTTGAAGCTTCTTTTCCCCTCCTCTTCCTGCTGTTTGTATCAAAGCTTCTCCTGGCCTGCCCCTTGCTGATGCCAACAGTTAAACTTCCCACTAGGCTTCCCTAGGGGGAGGTGGGGAGCTCTGGGAGCACTCTGGTTTGATACTGGACCTTCTTTTTGCTGCAGATTGTGTGTGCTCAGGACAAGGAGCTGGTGCAACCCTTTGCTGCCTTGTTCCCAACCGTGGAGTACATCGCCCGTGCTGGATGGACCCGGGATGGCAAATAGTACATGAGTTTTTCTATCAAATTAATGCTCCCAAGGGTTTCCCTCATGACCCATTGCAGGCCCTCAATGTGCTTTGTAGGTGTATGTTGTATGAGGAGCAGCTGAGGGAACTGGGGTTGTTCAGCTTGGAGAAGAGGAGGCTGAGAGGAGACCTCAGTGCTCTCCACAACTACCTCAAAGGAGGTTGTGGTGAGGCTGGGGTTGGGCTCTTCTCCCAAGGAACTAATGACAGGACAAGAGGTGATGGCCTCAAGTTGCACCAGGGGAGGTTTAGATTGGACATTAGGAATAAGTTCTTTACTGACAGAGTGGTCAGGGACTGGCCCAGGCTGCCCAGGGAGGTGCTGGAGTCACCAACCCTGGAGGGGTTCAACACAGGAGTAGATGTGGAGCTTTGGGACATGGTCTGGGGGTCAGGGAGATGTTGGATGAAGGTTGAACTTGCTGATCCTAGAGCTCCTTTCCAACCTAAATGATTCCATAGTCACAACCTGGTTTTAAAGCCACGAGTGCCACAAATGGCACAGGAGTATTTGACTTTTTCAGGGTTTTAACATCCTAAAAGCAGCAATTAATCCAGAGTGACACACTGGGGGGTTTAAGTCACAACCACAGCATTAAATGACATTGATACACTATCAGGGCAGTCCTGGGGAATTCTTTTGAGGTGGAGATGTTGAACACAAGCACATTGTGCTTCCTGCAGGGAACAAGAACACGCTGCAAACACTTTTATCACTCTTTGTTGGTCCAGGTTGTGATCAATGCTAAATGCATCAGAGGGAAGTGGTCACTTTGTGCAGTGCTACCTCTGGGCTGTGTGTACTGGGGAGAGATTGCTCTGAGACCAGAGTGCTCCCCTAGCTCCCTCTGCCTCCAGATGTGATGCCTGGTCCTGTGAAGAGCTACAGAATCCACACCAATCTGATTAGTTTGAAATTTGAAAGCTCTTCATTTCGCCCCCCCCTCCAAAGCTTGCTTGACTGGGAACTGGTTTCCCTGCAGATCAAGTTGAGGTGACTTAGGTGGCTTTGAAGATGGGGTTCTGTAACTTGGCATTAATTTTCTGCTCTGCACACTAAATTCAGGCAGCTTTACAGAGAATAATCCCCCAGGGGATTGGATGTTCTGCACCAGAGCTTATCTAAATGTGCTGAATGTATCAGTTTGGGAAATCCACCATCAGTGGGGTGCTGGGGACAGCTGGTTCTTCTAGAGTCTGGAGCTTCCCCCAGGCCTTGGGGTGGCTGTGCAGTGGTGGCTTGTCAGCTGTCATGTGGAGAGGCCTGCAGAGCAGCACCACTTCCAATGACTCTCCTTGGAGAGGAACAAGGCTGAGTTTGAAGTGACTTCTCCACCTGGCAGTTGTCTCAGGTCTGTGCTTTCCCTGCTTGGTGCAGCAGGTGATGAGGGAGCTACAAATGGATCCCTTGGAGTGATCACAGGATTGCTGTGGTTGGAAAGGACCTATAAGATTGAGTCCAACCATTAGACCTTCAGGGGAAGGTCTCTTCAAAAGGGTTTGTAATGACAGGACCAGGAGTGATGGGTTTAAGCTGGGAAAGGAGAGATTTAGACTGGATATCAGAAAGTTCTTTACCATGAGGGTGATAGATGAGTGGAATGGGCTGCCCAGAGAGGGGGTGGAGGCCCCATCCCTGGAGTCCTTCAAGGTGAGGCTTGCTGGGGCTCTGAGCAGCCTGCCCTAGGTAGAGATGTCCCTGCTGGTGTAGGGAGGTTGGACCAGATGAGCTCTAGAGGTCCCTTCCAGCCTCAAACATTCTATGACTCTATGATTATCTATCTCTACCAGGCCACTTCTCCACCACATCCTTGAACACCATATCTAGACAGCTTTTAAACACATCCAGGGATGGTTTTTCAACCACCTCCCTGGGCAGCCTGTTCAGCCCTTGCCCACCCTCCTTCAGCTCGTTAGCAACTGGCTAGAGAACAAACCATCCTTCCTGATGGAGGGGCTGTCCAAAGAGTTCTCTTCTGGAGACAGGGTTCTGGTGACAGTGCTCCCTTGGAGCAGACCCTGGCAGATCTGTCAGCCCCCAGTGGTATCTGGCAATCCGTGTTTGTTGACAAAGCCTCCAGGAGGTTAGAAAGCAGCAACAATGAGAAAAACTTTGCATTCAGGTGCCTAAATCCTTTTAGCCAGCGAAGGGAAAAGGGCCTCATGTTCTGGGTGTTAGGAAGGGACATTTATTTTGTGGTTCTGCTGTTCACCTCCACCTTCTTCCCCCAGTGCCTGGGCCATGTTCCTGGACAGACCCCAGCAGAGGCTGCAGCTCATCCTCCTGCCTCCAGCTCTCTTCATCCCAGTCCCAGAGAACGAGGAGCAACGTGCTGAATTTGCCAAAACTGTGCCAGAAAATGTCCAGCCATTTGTGATCTATGAAGAAACCACTGACGTGTGGATAAATGTAAGAGCTCAGGGCTGGGAGGAGAACACAGACTGACCCTTCCTCCCCCCTAATTAACCATTTTTGTCTTGGCTGCACGTCCAGTTTAGTCCATGCTCCAGCAGATTGCTTTGCCCTGCTCAGTAGTGCCAGATTTGGTGTTAATTCAGGGGGGTTGATAAAGCCAAGAGGATTTCCATGCACTGAGCACTGGAGGAGATGAGGATCCTGCCTTCTCCTTGCAGTTGGAACTGTTCATTTAATTCTTGCTGAACACAGGCACTTTGACACTTCAGGATGTAACTGCCATTCTTTTGGGGGTATTTTATTACAAGTTTAAACAGCTTCTTGAAGCATGAGCAGCCCTAATCCCTGTAATTTGTTGACTTTTTTCCAGTAGACACTGGACATAGGGGAGAGGAAATAAACTTCAGCCTTTAAGATTAAGCATCTTGGTACTGAAGTGACAAAGGGAGCCTGGAGTTCACCCCAGTTGGGATGGCACCCACCTAGTGGGACTCACAGAGCTGAAATGGCTCATTCAGAGACAGGACTGGGGCTGGCTTTGGTGGCAGCCATGGAGAGCCCAGAGCACATGGTCTCCTACATGAGTCCAGAGGTTTTGTGGCAATAGGAAAGTACAAAATGACTTTTCCCCACTAGCTGCTCGTTGAGAGATTTCTCCCCTTTCTTTTACCTTTGAAAGCCTGGTAGTTTTGCACTGACTCCCTGAAGTGCTGGTGGCCCCGAGTTGGGGTTGACCTATGGATGAGTCCCAACCCAGCAACAGGTTTTGTTCCCCAAGTGGTTTCAGGCCCCACAGACAGAACCTGCCCCACCTGGGTGAGGAACCAACTGCCCCCAGGGGATCATGGTTGGGGTGGTGGGGGAGGGCAGAGAGAGATCAACCAGGAACTGCCCAGTCTGTGAGAAGCAACAAGGAGCTGATCAGTTTGAGGAGAGTTCCTGTTGGGGTCACTTGCTGAGCTCTCCCTCAGTGCTGTGTTCCCCCTTGGCTGCTTGGAGATGGAGAAGAGCAAAGAGATGAAGAATAAGAGATAATGTTTCTTATTTGAGATGGAGCAGAGCAAAGAGCTGATGAAGTTCTGCTGAGGGGCTGTTGCTGGGTTGGGTGTTGCTCTGAGGAAGACGAGAGCCAGCAGCACACTCCCTTGGCTGTGTCTCCCCTCTCAATCCCCATCCCTCATGGGTGTTTTCCCTTGTGTGGCAGGTTCATGATATCTTCTACCCCTTCATCCAGCCAGAGGGAGAGGAGGAAGAGCTCTGCTTTATCCGAGCCAACGAGTGCAAGACAGGTTTCTGCCACCTCTACAGGGTGACCGCGGTGCTGAAGCAGGGCAGCCACGACTGGGGGCAGCCCTATGTCCACAGTGAGGGTGAGAACCTTCACTGCCTTGGGAGCTCCCTCTCCCCTGTGCTTCTGGTGCCTCCTGGGCACTGGGGTGATTTATTCTCGTGTTGTTTTCTTCCAGATGATTTCAAATGTCCTCTCAAAGAGGAGGTTGCCCTGACTGGGGGGGAATGGGAGGTGCTGGCGAGGCACGGATCGAAGGTAGGGGTTATTTTTATTCTCTGTCTTGTCTGCCCACAGCCCTGGCTTCCACCAGGGGCCAGCTAGAACTACTTAAGCTTCATTTTCTTTCTCTTCTTTATTGCTGCCTCTGCTTTCCCCAGAAGTGCTGTAGCCCAGTGCACATTGAACTGATTGCCTTTTTAATCAGACGTCAGATTGCTCCTCAGGTAAACCCCAGGAGTGAGGCAGCTCATAAAAAAAAAAAAAGGACACAAATCTGAGGTTCAGGAGCAACAAAAAACCATTTGGCAGAGGAGCTTGGGATTGCTGCCTCTGCTGAAGCATTTTAACCCCAATGAGTGCTTGGGAGTTGGAAATAGGTCCCAGAGCTTCCAGTGAACTCTTGGTCTCCAGCTGATCCCTCAGTAGAGCCTTTAGGAAGGAGGCAGCCAGAGAGCATAAAGCAATTTAGAATATGGAGAAACTGTCTCTGTTATTGGTTGCAGAACAGCCAGAAATGATTTTTTTTCTTTTTTATTTATTAATCTTGTAGAAACCTAGTTCCACTTTTGCTGCAGGAATTAACTCGGAGGCTGATCTTTAATGCTCCCAGGTGCTTTCTGTCAAAATAAAGACCTTGCCTGTTCCTTTCCAATTAATCTGGATTTTTCACTTCTTGCTTTTCAAAAGGCCTGCAGCTCCATGTGCTGCTTCTCCTCAATTTGCAATTAACCTGCTGTCCCTCCCCATGTGGATCCTCACTGTACATGCTGTTGATTTTGGCCACAGTTCTTCCCTGCGTGTGTTGTGGCTACAATTGTGTTAGCAGCAATTATTTTGATGCATTTGCTGCTCCACGGGGCTCTGCCTGGTTTTCCTGGCCAATTGTTGGGTATTTTTAATTTATTTTTTTTTCCCCTTTGCTGTTCTCAGTGGTCTTCCAACTGTGGGTGAGCCAGAAATAGCTTTTGGAAAATGGAAGGTGGAAACTAGTTTGGTTACTGGTGCTGGGTCAGTGCAGGGTTTAAAAGCTGGAGTCTCTGTTCCTGGCCAGGTGGATTTTAGCAGTGGCTTTATCTGGACATATTAAAAACTTATTATAGAATCATAGAATGGTTTGGGTGGGAAGGGACCTCAAAGATCATCCAGTTCCAACCCCCCTGCCATGACAGGGGCACCTCCCACTAGACCAGGTTGCTCCAAGCCCCATCCAGCCTGGCCTTGAGCACCTCCAGGGATGGAGCATCCACAACCCTCCTGAGCAACCTGTGCCATTGTCTCACCACCCTCTGAGTGAAGAATTTCTTCCTAATTTCCAATCTAAACCCAATCTAAATCTCTCCTCTTCCAGAAGGTTGTGGTGAGGCTGGGGTTGGGCTCTTCTCCCAAGTAACTAATGACAGGACAAGAGGTGATGGCCTCAAGTTGCACCAGGGGAGGTTTAGATTGGACATTAGGAAGAAGTTCTTAACTGACAGAGTGGTCAGGGACTGGCCCAGGCTGCCCAGGGAGGTGCTGGAGTCACCATCCCTGAGGGGTTCAACAAAGGAGTAGATGTGGAGCTTTGGGACATGGTCTGGGGGTCAGGGAGATGTTGGACAAAGATTGGACTTGCTGATCCTGGAGGTCTTTCCAACCTAAATGATTCTATCCTTGTTAGTAAGGAAATGCTTTGAGTCTCTTACAGAAAGGGGTCACTCAGCTTTTTGTACCTCGTTGGGCTGTAGGTGGTTCTCCATCCAGGCTGTGTCTGAGGAACCAGCAGGGCTTGTGTGTCCCCAGCACCACCAGCAGCCTGTCACGGGCTGTTTGTGTTTCCAGCTGCTGCTGCCTGGGGACAGAGTGTTGGAGCTGGCAGAGGAGCAGGAGCTGCCATCCTGCTGTCACTGAGCCCTCTCTTCTCCACACAGATCTGGGTCAACGAGGCTACAAAGCTGGTGTATTTCCAAGGCACCAAGGACACCCCCTTGGAGCACCACCTCTACGTGGTCAGCTACGAGTCTCCTGGAGAAATCGTGCGTCTCACCACCCCGGGCTTCTCCCACAGCTGCTCCATGAGCCAGGTTGGTTGGTTCTTGGATACAAGACACTCATCTCCTCCCTGACAGGGATCCTAACTAGGAATGGTAATGAATCATGGCCAGTAATGAGTCCTCTGGGCTTCTTGGTCTTGGTTGCTTGAGATGTGGGAGCTTGTGTTTGAGAAGGGCATGGAGGGGACCAGATGTGGTGTCTGAGAAGGGCATGGAGGGGACCAGATGTGGTGTCTGGGAAGGGCATGGAGGGGACCAGATGTGGTGTCTGAGGAGGGCATGGAGGGGACCAGATGTGGTGTCTGAGGAGGGCATGGAGGGGACCAGATGTGGTGTCTGAGGAGGGCATGGAGGGGACCAGACATGGGAAATGAAAGAACCCTGTTCTTCTAACTCTTCTCTCTCCCACCTGCAGAACTTTGACATGTTCATCAGCCACTACAGCAGTGTGAGCACTCCACCTTGTGTGCACGTCTACAAGCTCAGTGGCTCTGATGATGACCCACTCCACAAGCAGCCCAAGTTTTGGGCCAGCATGATGGAGGCAGCCAGTAAGTCCTGCAGAACGTGTCAATGGGTTATGTCTGTGATGTTCTATTACTGGTGGTAGCCCAAGGGGATGGGTGGGGAAGTGGCCCAAGTAACTTCACTCTAAGGGGAAATGGATTGTGTTTTCTTGCCCAGGAGTAGCTCATCCAGGGAATGGTCTGTGGGCTTCTACATATCATGCTTTGAGCAAAAGCAGAGTTCCAGCATGAGGGTTTGTGTGACTGGTTTGGGGACAACAACAGGATAAGAGGAAACGGCCTCAAGTTGCTCCAGGGGAGGTTGAGCTTGGAGCTGAGGAACAATTTGTTGTTGGTCAGGGTTGTGAAGGGCTGTGCCAGGCTGGGCAGGGCAGGGGGGGAGTCCCCATCCCTGGAGGGGTTTCCAAGGTGTGGAGATGTGGTGCTGAGGGCCAGGGGTTAGTGGTGCCCTGGCAGTGCTGGGGGAATGGTTGGACTCCATGTTCTTAAAAGGTCTTTCCCAACCTAAAGAGGGAGGGGTGAGTATCCAGGGTGCAGTGGCCACTCCATCCTAAGGCTGCAGGCTCTAAAGTTTTAGAGCCAGCTCACAGCAGCACCTGAACCCCTCCTGCAAATGTTTTCTCCATTTAACCCCTCCCTGTCCTTACCCTTCCCCACCTCACTGTTGAGGCACAGAGCTCCTTGGGCTGGTGCTGTTCCCTTGGGAGCCCCCTTCACTCTTTACAAGTCCTGTTGCCCTCTGCAGGTGGGATGTTGCCCAGTGAGAGGCTTCTCTGAGAGGTCCTGGTGTGATTTGGTATCACAAGAGCCCTGACTACAGGATGAGGTGGTTGAGGTGGGGCAGGAGGCAGAGCCTGCTGCCAGTGTCTGTGCTTCCTCCTGCAGGTTGTCCCCCAGATTACATCCCCCCCGAGATCTTCCATTTCCGCACGCAGGCAGACGTGGAGCTCTATGGGATGGTCTACAAACCTCATGATGTCCAGCCTGGCAAGAAGCATCCCACTGTGCTCTTCGTGTATGGAGGACCTCAGGTAATCATCCAGAACTGCTGGTGTCAGGGCAGAGCTCAGTCATGCATCAGGAGTGTTGCGTCCAGCACAAGAGGGACATGGAGCTGTTAGAGAGGGTCCAGAGGGCTACAAAGATGATTAGAGGGCTGGAACACCTCTCCTATGAAGACAGGCTGGGAGAATTGGGCTTGTTCAGCCTGGAGAAGAGAAGGCTCCAGGAGACCTTATTGCAGCCTTCCAGTATCTGAAGGGGGCTACAAGAAACTGGGGAGGGGCTTTTCACAAAGGCCTGGAGTGACAGGATGAGGGGTAACGGGTTCAAATTGGAAGAGGGGAGATTTAGATTAGAAATTAGAAGGAAATTCTTTACTCAGAGGGTGGTGAGACACTGGCACAGGTTGCCCAGGGAGGTTGTGGATGCTCCATCCCTGGAGGTGTTCAAGGCTGGGTTGGATGAGGTTCTGGGCAGCCTGGTCTAGTGGGAGGTGTCCCTGCCATGGCAGGGGGGTTGGAATGAGATGATCTTGGAAGGACCCTTCCAACCTAGGCCATTCTATGATTCTATGACTTACCCTTTGGTTAGCAATGAGTTCTGACCTCAGCTTTAAACCTCAGCTGATATTTTCCAGCCTGGCTCCTATAGCTCAATCAATGGCTGCTCTCCAGCTCATGGTCCTACACAATGGGACAGGCAGAAGGAGGCACTGGGAGACATCTGCCCAGCTCTAAGACTTTCTTTCCCTCACTCTTGCAGGTGCAGCTCGTGAATAACTCCTTCAAAGGCATCAAGTACTTGAGGCTGAACACACTGGCATCCCTGGGCTATGCTGTGGTGGTCATTGATGGACGGGGCTCCTGCCAGAGGGGACTCAAGTTTGAAGGGGCCCTGAAAAACCAAATGGTAACGTGCCCCTTCTGAGGACTCTGCTCCTCTACCCTTTCCAAGGCCACCTGGCTGAGTGTTCCTTTCTGTCTGGAGTTTCTAGCTTTAGAAAGCCACTAACTTGAGCTTCCTTGTTGCCTCCTAGGGCCAGGTGGAGATCGAGGACCAGGTGGAAGGTTTACATTATGTAGCAGAAAAATACGGGTTCATCGACCTGAGCCGGGTGGCCATCCACGGCTGGTCATATGGGGGGTTCCTCTCCCTCATGGGGCTCATCTGCAAACCCAACGTCTTCAAGGTGAGTCTGATGTGGCACCAGCATCTTAGGACACTTGGGCTTCTGTAACTCTTGGCATCTGGAGTTGGATTTTTTGCTTGATGGTCCTGGAGAGGTGACAGTGTCCCTCGGTCCTGCCTGTCTGTAGCTCGTGGCTGCAGTCCTGCCTTCTCCATCCACACCATCCTTAATGATCTCACTGGATGCTAGGTTCTTAATCCCCTTCCCAAGTCCTCAGCACAGTTTCTGGATCATTCCACAAGCCCTCCTTGAAAAGGAGAAGCCTTTAGTGTTGATATGCAGGAATCTGCCCCATTGTGACCTGGGTTTTATGGGGGTTTGCTGTAGAAGAACCCTGCTCTGAGTGACAGAACAGCCCAGAGCTTTGTTCCTGCCTCTCTGGGAGGATGGGGAACACTTGGACTCTTCAGGATGTGCTAATTGAGGCTGTCTCCTGCCCCTCTTTGTTTGGCAGATTGCTATAGCAGGTGCTCCTGTCACAGTGTGGATGGCATATGACACCGGGTACACCGAGCGGTACATGGATATCCCAGAGAACAACCAGCAGGGCTACGAGGCTGGCTCTGTGGCATTACACGTAGAGAAGCTTCCCAATGAGTGAGTACTGGGGGAGCTGAGGGCTCTGCTAGAAACCTGGGTGCTCCTCAGTGCCACTGGGCGCACCTCTGCTGAATCCCAAAAGAATGGGTGGGTTCTGAGCCCATCAGATTTTAGCTCCAGTGGCTGCTTTCTACAGCTTTGTACCCCCAGCCCTTGGCCAGGGAGGGGTTGAGGAGCACGGCCATGGCCTGATGCTGAGTCCGTGCAGCTGGAGTGTGTCCTCTGCATGTCCCTTGCTCAGTTCTGGCAGCTCTTTGCTGCAGAGCTTTCATAGAATAGAATCATGGAATGTTTGAGGCTGGAAGGGACCTCTAGAGCTCATCTGGTCCAACTTCCCTACACCAGCAGGGACATCTCTACCTAGGGCAGGCTGCTCAGAGCCCCAGCAAGCCTCACCTTGAAGGACTCCAGGGATGGGGCCTCCACCCCCTCTCTGGGCAGCCCCTTCCACTCATCTGTCACCCTCAGATTAAAGAACTTTTTCCTAATCTCCAGCCTAAATCTCTCCTTTCCCAGCTTAAAACCATCACTCCTGGTCCTGTCATTACAAACCCTTTTGAAGAGACCTTCCCCTGCCTTTACATAGCCCCCTTCAGGTCCTGGAAGGTCTTTCCATGGGGTTTCTCATCCTCCTCTCTCATCCCATCTCAGGCCAAACCGTTTGCTGATCCTCCACGGCTTCTTGGATGAAAATGTGCACTTTTTCCACACCAACTTCCTGGTATCACAGCTCATCCGGGCTGGAAAACCTTACCAGCTGCAGGTAGGAGGAGTGAGAGCAAAGTGGGAAGGTCCCTTAAATCTGGGAAAAGTTTTCTGCTGTGTGTTCTGGGGGTGGGAGGAGGTGGAGGCAGCTGCTCCCACATCTTGTTGCCCTGTAGAAGACAGTAAATGTCTGGTTTGACTCTAAGAGGTGGCCAAGGCAGCTGCTCCCGGGTCCTGTTGCTGTGTAGATGCCAGTAGACACCTCGTTTGTCTCCAGGAGGTGGCACTGTGGCTTTGATTGCTGCCAGATGTGCCCGTATCTAAAAGCATTTGCAAACAAGGCTCCTGCCCCCAGGCCTGGAACTTTCCTTCTCGCTGAACTGGTGCTGCCTCACTTGGCTGCTGGCAGCCAGGGAAGGGGGGGAGGGGGCTGGTGCTCTGGGCATTCCCTGGCACCTCTTTTGTCCCGGTGGAGACTGGGTTGAGGGAGAAGGGCTGGCCTGAGGTGGGGTTTGGCCGTGCTGAATGAGCTGCTCCTGGCTGAGTGCCCTTGTCTCTGCTCCTGCCCAGATCTACCCCAACGAGAGACACAGTATTCGGTGCCCCGAGTCAGGAGAGCACTACGAAATCACACTGCTGCACTTTCTACAAGAATACCTCTGAGAGCACAAGCCTCTGCAAACTGGACACTGACAGCTCATCCTCCCTCCCCTGAGCCCTTCGCCACCGCCTCCCTCCACAGCCACCTCACCCACAGCACAAGTGGCTGGGCTGGGTGTGTGTCCCCCCATCCCTGGAGCGAGGGGGGAGGCTGGAGGGCACCTTCCCCTTGGACAGTGCCACCTTCTTTCACTTCCCAAGCTGGAGGTCTGCCCCTGCTCGGCTGCTCGTCCTGTTCCTCTCCTCCGGCCTGGCTGTTAATGCTTTTTTTGCTGCTACTCCCTCTATCCTGGGAATCAATGGACTGTGGTCTGTCTCCCGAGGCTGAGGTTTGTGTCCATCTCTCTCTCTTTCTCTCCCCTCCTCATCCTTTCCCCCCTTTTCTGCTGCACCTCTGCAGTTCCCCTGCTCTTACCTGCAAGAACTCAGTGCCTGTGTTGGAAGTGGAAGAGCCGAATCAGCAAAGCTGCCTTAAGCCAGGAGCGGGAGGGAAGAGAGAACGACCCCAGGGGGAGCTGATCCGTGGCTGCTGCTGCTGTGTCCTGGCCCTGCTGCCACACCGTGGAGCCCTGTGATGTGAAGAGAGCCCCACAAGAAGCATGCAACACTAGCCCTTTCTGTTTCTCAGCTGAATTTTGCAGAGCAGATGGAGGAAGTGGCTGAGGGCGGCGACGGCCTCCTCGGGTACCTTCCTCTAATGGCAGCTCACAAGCAGAGTTGTGCCAACAGGTAACGTGGCAGCTGGAGCAGCTGGTTCCACCCAGAGATCACCTCTCCAGGGCTCTCAGCAGCATCTGGGTTTTTTGCAACACAAGATGGATGATATTTATGCAAATCCTCCCTCCCTCCGTTCTCTGTGCTGCCTCCTGACCCCACCTTCTCCTTCCCCCCTCGACCCCCCTGAGCTTTCAGATGTGCACTGAAAATTGGCTGTGCTTCAGTTCTCTGCGGGTCAGTGACTGTTCCCCTCGCCCGTCTACTCAGCAAATGCTCTCTTCTGGTTCTTATTTTACCTGCTCAACAGGAACTGCAGTTCTGGAGAGGGGGGGATTGAGCAATCGCACCTCAGGGGAGCACGTACCCCCCTCAAGCCAAGGGTTCTGCCAGGGGCAAAAAGAAAAACAAACAAAAAAAAGATTAAAAAAAAAAAAACCAACCTACAGAAACAAACCCACCCAAATGAACCACGTTGACTTGCCCTGGAGTATTTTAAGTGCGTATTATGAAAAGAAAATATTTTTATGGATTCTTATTCTTTTATAATTATGAGTGTAAGATGTAGCGACTCATTAAACTATTGGAAAAGAGACCCTGGCTGGTGGCTGCTGGGGGAGCAGGGGGGGAAGCAGCAGCTGGCTGCAGAGCTCTCTGTTCCCTTTCTCTGCTGAGTGCTGGGGAGAATATTAAATCCCTGCAGTTCCTCCAGGGAAGCAGGAGCCCGAGCAGCTGAAGATGCAGGGTGGGGAGCTGGGAGCCCTGAAACATCTTCTTGGTGCTGTGTGACTTTGAGCGGGTCTGAGCTGGGCACCTCTGGGTGATCCCAGCTCGGGGTGGGAGGTGGGTCCCTCTGATGACTTGGGGGGGATGCATCAGAGAATGTTTGAGGCTGGAAGGGACCTCCAGAGCTCATCTGGTCCAACCTCCCTACACCAGCAGGGACATCTCTACCTAGGGCAGGCTGCTCAGAGCCCCAGCAAGCCTCACCTTGAAGGACTCCAGGGATGGGGCCTCCACCCCCTCTCTGGGCAGCCCATTCCACTCATCTATCNATCCCCTCCCTCTGGCACATCCAGCTCCTGTCCAGCTCTGATCCCAGGCCAGGACTCCTGGAGCTCCCTCTTGCAGGTGCTGGTCCTGCCCCTGCTTGTGAAACCCTTCTCTGGTTTTCCCCATCCAGGAGCCAGGCACTAATTAAACACTGTTAAACATCCCCAGGACACGAGCTGGAGGCTCCTCTTTGAAATGCAAAGTGTCTCCCAGCCCTTTGCTGTCTGAGCAGCCATGGGAAGGTGTTTATTGCCCCCTCCTTGTCCCTGAGCCCCAATAACTGTCCCTGGCTGCTGCAGTTGTGGTTTGGTTTCTGCTGCTCATCCTCTGGGTCACCCCCAGTGCAGCTTCTGAGGTCGGAAGGGGCCGTGATGGAGGAAGTTGCTTATCTCTGAAGGCTCCTTGAAAGAACTCTGCACCCACAAACGTTGCTCCCCTTCCTCCCTGCTGCCTCTAGAGCCAGGTGGGTGCTGGTGGCTGGTAAGAAGCTTTTTCTTTTGCAGGGTTTGCTCCTTCTCAGCCTTTTTTCAAACTGCTTTTTCCTGCCCTCAAAGAGCAAGTGGTTCTTCAAATGTCTGCAATGCCCTCTTAGAATGCTCTTGTCTAGAGGAGTTTACAGAGCTGGCAGCTTCTTTGATGCTCTGAGCTTGCTCCTGAAGCTGCAGGATTATCTGACGCCATAAAGGGGGGTTGGTTTTTCTTCTCTGGGGGCCTGAGAAGCCTGAGAGGCATTAACTGGGGAAGCACCGACCACAGTCCTGAGCTCTTCAATAGGTCACGGGCTCTGCTAGGGATAGAAAGAGAAATTAAATGGGAGGACCCCACCCAAGGGTGCTGGGGAAAGGGGCTGGGGGCTCTTGGAGAGAGGATCTGCAGCTGTAAAGTTGAATTAACTTCCTGAGTGAGTGGTAATGGCCAGAGGAAACACTGGGGAAACGGAGCAAAAAAAGGTTCTTCCTCAAGACCTGGGACAAAGCCTGAGAGTGGCTCAGGAAGAGTTTCTCCCACCAACATCCCCCAACATGTGGGGCTTTATTTTTAGGTGGAGGATGTGGAGAGGGAGGGGGGCAGATGTTCTGGGGGGCTTATTTCTTATTTTTGAAACAAAACCACTGCTGGGGCTGGGGGATTAGCCCAGACAAGGCACCACTTTGCCCTGGGAGATGCTGGGATGGAAAAGTTGCTGGAATCCCCATTCCCAAAGTGGGGAACAAAGGTGGGATAAGGGATCTGGCTCTTGGGAAGTGGAAACTCAGTGTTTGGTGAGGAGGGGGTGTCAGGGCATTTGATCCGAGCAGCTTTGCAGGGCAGCAAGCCCCAGAATAACTGAAGTTGCTCAGAAATACCAGAGCCCATCACAGAAAGCACTGGGTGATGTGAGGAAGACAAATGGCTGCGGTGGAGGAAGGAAGAGGGGGGCTGGTGGTGGTGGTGGGAGGGCTGCTGGCCAAAAGAAAAGGGTGTAAAGTGATCCTGGAAAGTCCTCCTGGAGGGGTTTGGGGGAAGCACGTCCCTGTGGGCATCCCCCCGTGGAGGGGGGACAGATGGGAGGCTTCAGTCATCGGTGTGGAGCCTCCTCACTGCTGTGGAGGAACCTCTCATCTCTGGTTCCATCTCCAGCCCCTTCTCAGAGGCTGGTGCAGGTTTCTGCTGGTGCAGCTTTACCTGGAAAACAGCTTCATCCTTGCTCCCCTGGGCTCCTCTGCTTGGCCTCGACTCCCAGGGGCTGAATTGTCTCCAGTGCCCAGGCAAATCTTGCTCTGGAGGGGTCCGGATAGGACCCTGCCTCCCTCCTCATCCTTTTGCGTGGGGTTTCATGCTTCTGGGTGGTGCTGAGGCCCTGAGAAAATGAATATTTTGCAAATAAATAGTGGGGGGAGGTTGTTGGGAGCATAGAGGGGAGAGCCAGCACCATCCCTGCCCCTCCTGCTGCCCTTTTGTCTGCCTTGGCCTCCTCCTGCAGCCCAGGCTCTGCTCTCCCACAAAACTGCTCCTTCCTCTCCTAAAAAGGACACTTAAATGCCACCCAAAGGACGGTTAAAGCCTCCTAAAGCTCCTGTCAAAACAGCAGTGGGTGGCCAGGCAGGAGCTGATCCAGCTGAAGGACCCGAGTGGCTCTGTTTGCATTCCTCTGCCTCCCCCCTCCCCTCTAACCCAGCCTTGGAAGGACTCATCCTGCTCCCAGCCCTTGGTCCCAGCTGGTGCCCGTGGGGCTCAGCCCAGGGACCCCCTGACCCCTCTCTGGTGTCCCCCCAGTTGGAGCCATGGCCGTGCTGGGGCTGCTCCTGGCCCTGCTGGGCTGCTCCATGGCCCCTGATCCTGCCCTGGAGGAGGCCTGGGAAGGGTGGAAGAGTCTCCACACCAAGGAGTACCCAAGGGTAGGTCCTGCTGCCCCCCCCCAGGCCTCCTGCCATGTGCTGGGGGTGGCTCTGGGGGGTCTCACCCACCACCCCATGTCCCTGGGGGATGTTTCTGCTCCGGCAGGAGGTGGAGGGCACCCGCAGGGAGGTCTGGGAGAAGAACCTGTGGCGCATCCAGCAGCACAACTGGGAGGAGTCTCGGGGCCAGCACAGCTTCCGCCTGGCCATGAACCACCACGGGGACCTGGTACCTGCCCAGCACCTCCAGCTCCTTCCCCGGGACCCCTCCTGCACCCAGGGCATCAGCTGGGGACCCCTCAGTGCACCCAGGGCTTGAGCTGGGGACCAGGGACCTCTTGATGCACCCAGGGCATGAGTGGGGGACCCCTCAATGCACCCAGGGCTTGATCTGGGGACTTCTTGATGCACCCAGGGCCTGATCTGGGGACCAGGGACCCCTTGATGCACCCAGGACTTGATCTGGGCTCTGGGGACCTCTTGATGCACCCAGGGCATGAGCAGGGGGCCCCTCATTGCACCCAGGGTCTGATCTGGGGACCAGGGACCCCTTGATGCACCCAGGACTTGATCTGGGCTCTGGGGACCTCTTGATGCACCCAGGGCATGAGCGGGGGGCCCCTCATTGCACCCAGGGTCTGATCTGGGGACCAGGGACCCCTTGATGCACCCAAGGCTTGATCTGGGCACTGGGGACCTCTTGATGCACCCAGAGCATCAGTAGGGGACCCCTCAATGCACCCAGGGCCTGATTTGGGGACCAGGGACCTCTTGAAGCACCCAGGGCTTGATCCAGGGACTGGCTCCCCCCAACCCACTCTACTGGGAGCTGCAGGTGCCCCTGGGGCTGAGTTGCCTCCTGGGGTCACCCAAGCAGTGGAGAACCTGCTGGCCAGGCCCGTGTGGCATCACACAGGTCCTCCCTTGGTGCCCTGCAGACAGATGAGGAGTTCAACCAGCTCCTGAACGGCTTCACCCCAGCGTGGCAAGAGAAGCCAGCACAGATCTTCCGAGCATCAGCAGCCCTGGAGACCCCAGCAGAGGTGGACTGGAGGGCAAAGGGCTACGTGACACCCATCAAGAACCAGGTGGGTGTAGGGTGGGGGTCTGGCCAGGGTGGGTGCTGGGAGTCTGGGCAGCAAAAACAAGCAGCAGCCTCCTCCCAAAGCACCAAAACAGCTTCTGGACAACCCAGAGAAGGAACTCTCAGAGCTGAGGAGCTGAAGAGCAGCAGGGGTGGGTCTGGATGTTTTTGGGGTGATTGGAGCATCTCTGGTATGGAGACACTGAGAGAGTTGGGGCTGTTCAGCTGGAGAAGAGAAGGCTCCAGGGGGACCTTAGAGTGACCTTCCAGGACCTGAAGGGGCTCCAGGAAGGCAGGGGAAGGTCTGTTCAAAAGGGTTTGTGATGACAGGACCAGGAGTGATGGTTTGAAGCTGAGAAAGGAGAGATTTAGGCTGGAGATTAGCAAAAAGTTCTTTAATCTGAGGGTGATAGATGAGTGGAAGGGGCTGCCCAGAGAGGGGGTGGAGGCCCCATCCCTGGAGTCCTTCAAGGTGAGGCTGGATGGGGCTGTGAGCAACCTGCCCTAGGTAGAGATGTCCCTGCTGGTGTAGGGGGGTTGGACCAGATGAGCTCTGGAGGTCCCTTCCAGCCTCAAACCTTCTATGATGCTGTGACCCCCTTGCTGTCCCCACCTCCCCCAGGGTCACTGCGGGTCCTGCTGGGCCTTCAGTGCCACAGGGGCCTTGGAGGGGCTGGTGTTCAAGAGGACGGGGCAGCTGGTGGTGCTGAGCGAGCAGAACCTCATCGACTGCTCCCGGAAGCTGGGCAACCACGGCTGCCAGGGTGGCTACATGACCAGGGCCTTCCAGTACGTGCACGACAACGGGGGCCTCAACTCGGAGCACATCTACCCCTACATGGCCACGGTGAGGGGCAGGGGTGGCCCTGGGGACCTGGCAGTGCCAGGGGGGCTTGGGGTCACTCTCTTCTTCCTCTCAGGACACCTCCAGCTGCCGTTACAACCCCCAGGACCGGGCAGCCAACTGCTCTGCCTTCTGGCTGGTGGCCCCGGGCAGTGAGGGGGCCCTGGAGCAGGCGGTGGCGGCCGTGGGGCCCGTGTCCGTGGCGGTGGATGCCAGCAGCTTCCACTTCCACTTCTACAAGTCAGGTACTTCTTCAAGGCAGGGCTGGTCCAGAGAAGGGCCACGAGGATGGTCAGAGGCTGGAGCACCTCTGCTACGAGGACAGACTGAGAGAGTTGGGGTTGTTCAGGCTGGAGAAGAGAAGGCTCCCAGGGGACCTTCTGGTGGCCTTCCAGGATCTGAAGGGGCTACAAGGGGAGGGACTTTGGAGGCTGTTGGGTAGTGGTAGGAGTGGGGGGAATGGGTCAGAAGTAGAGGGGGGGAGATTGAGATGAGACATTAGGAAGAAGTTGTTGCCCAGGAGGGTGGGGAGACACTGGCCCAGGTTGGCCAGAGAGGTGCTGGAAGCCCCATCCCTGGAGATGTTGAAGCCCAGGCTGGCTGGGGCTGTGAGCAACTGATGGAGTGGGAGGTGTCCCTGCCCATGGCAGGGGGGTTGGAACTGGATGAGCTTTAAGGTCCCTTCCAACCCTGACAATTCTATGAGTGGGCTTCTTGTTGAGCCCTGGAGCATCCCCCAGCCTGGGGGAAGAGCCTCCACCCCCCTGATTCCACCTGGAGAAGAAGCCTTCAGGGCCAGCCCCCAGCTCTGCTCTCCCCAGGCATCTTCAGCAGCATCTTCTGCAGCCGGCGGGTGAACCATGGGATGTTGGCTGTGGGCTATGGCACGAGCCAGGAGAATGGGCACAACGTCAGCTACTGGATCTTGAAGAACAGGTAGGGGCTGGGGGTGTCCCCCCAAACCTGCTGCCCCGTTCACCCCCATCCATGGCTCCTGATGGGGTTGGAGCTGGAGAATATGTGGTATGAGGAGCAACTGAGAGAACTGGGGTTGTTCAGCTTGGAGAAGAGGCTGAGAGGAGACCTCAGTGCTCTCCACAACTACCTCAAAGGAGGTTGTGGTGAGGCTGGGGTTGGGCTCTTCTCCTAAACTAATGACAGGACAAGAGGTGATGGCCTCAAGTTGCACCAGGGGAGGTTTAGATTGGACATTAGGAAGAAGTTCTTTACTGACAGAGTGGTCAGGGACTGGCCCAGGCTGCCCAGGGAGGTGCTGGAGTCACCATCCCTGGAGGGGTTNGGGGCTCTGAGCAGCCTGCCCTAGGTAGAGATGTCCCTGCTGGTGTAGGGGGGTTGGACCAGATGAGCTCTGGAGGTCCCTTCCAGCCTCAAACCTTCTATGATGCTGTGACCCCCTTGCTGTCCCCACCTCCCCCAGGGTCACTGCGGGTCCTGCTGGGCCTTCAGTGCCACAGGGGCCTTGGAGGGGCTGGTGTTCAAGAGGACGGGGCAGCTGGTGGTGCTGAGCGAGCAGAACCTCATCGACTGCTCCCGGAAGCTGGGCAACCACGGCTGCCAGGGTGGCTACATGACCAGGGCCTTCCAGTACGTGCACGACAACGGGGGCCTCAACTCGGAGCACATCTACCCCTACATGGCCACGGTGAGGGGCAGGGGTGGCCCTGGGGACCTGGCAGTGCCAGGGGGGCTTGGGGTCACTCTCTTCTTCCTCTCAGGACACCTCCAGCTGCCGTTACAACCCCCAGGACCGGGCAGCCAACTGCTCTGCCTTCTGGCTGGTGGCCCCGGGCAGTGAGGGGGCCCTGGAGCAGGCGGTGGCGGCCGTGGGGCCCGTGTCCGTGGCGGTGGATGCCAGCAGCTTCCACTTCCACTTCTACAAGTCAGGTACTTCTTCAAGGCAGGGCTGGTCCAGAGAAGGGCCACGAGGATGGTCAGAGGCTGGAGCACCTCTGCTACGAGGACAGACTGAGAGAGTTGGGGTTGTTCAGGCTGGAGAAGAGAAGGCTCCAAGAGGACCTTTTTGTGGCCTTCCAGGATCTGAAGGGGCTACAAGGGGAGGGACTTTGGAGACTGTTGGGTAGTGGTAGGAGTGGGGGGAATGGGTCAAAAGTAGAGGTGGGGAGATTGAGATGAGAGGTTAGGAAGAAGTTGTTGCCCAGGAGGGTGGGGAGACACTGGCCCAAGTTGGTCAGAGAGGTGCTGGAAGCCCCATCCCTGGAGATGTTGAAGCCCAGGCTGGCTGGGGCTGTGAGCAACTGATGGAGTGGGAGGTGTCCCTGCCCATGGCAGGGGGGTTGGAACTGGATGAGCTTTAAGGTCCCTTCCAACCCTGACAATTCTATGAGTGGGCTTCTTGTTGAGCCCTGGAGCATCCCCCAGCCTGGGGGAAGAGCCTCCACCCCCCTGATTCCACCTGGAGAAGAAGCCTTCAGGGCCAGCCCCCAGCTCTGCTCTCCCCAGGCATCTTCAGCAGCATCTTCTGCAGCCGGCGGGTGAACCACGGGATGTTGGCTGTGGGCTATGGCACGAGCCAGGAGAATGGGCACAACGTCAGCTACTGGATCTTGAAGAACAGGTAGGGGCTGGGGGTGTCCCCCCAAACCTGCTGCCCCGTTCACCCCCATCCATGGCTCCTGATGGGGTTGGAGCTGGAGAATATGTGGTATGAGGAGCAACTGAGAGAACTGGGGTTGTTCAGCTTGGAGAAGAGGCTGAGAGGAGACCTCAGTGCTCTCCACAACTACCTCAAAGGAGGTTGTGGTGAGGCTGGGGTTGGGCTCTTCTCCTAAACTAATGACAGGACAAGAGGTGATGGCCTCAAGTTGCACCAGGGGAGGTTTAGATTGGACATTAGGAAGAAGTTCTTTACTGACAGAGTGGTCAGGGACTGGCCCAGGCTGCCCAGGGAGGTGCTGGAGTCACCATCCCTGGAGGGGTTCAACAAACCATTAGATGTGGAGCTTTGGGACACGGTCTGGGGGTCAGGGAGATGTTGGGTGAAGGTTGGACTTGCTGATCCTGGAGGTCCTTTCCAACCTAAATGATTCCATGCATGGTGGGATCCTCTGGCTCACCCTCCCCGAGCAGGGCTGGTTCTCCATGGGTGGGAACACCTTGTGCTCCTTCTCCATCTCCTCCCGCAGCTGGTCGGAGCTGTGGGGCGAGCGGGGCTACATCCGACTGCTGAAGGGAGACAACCAGTGTGGGGTGGCCAACCAGGCCAGCTTCCCCGTGCCATGAGCCACCAACCAGCTCCCCAGGAGCCACCAGCTCCCTCCTGCCCGCGGACCCTCGGCTCTTCCCTGCTGGAAATGGCGCTCTCATTTGCGTGCTGTGAGAAGCAATTAAAAGTGGCACCGCTAATTGCTCTGCGCCTGCAAATGGTGGCTGGGCTGAGGGGCTGGTGGAAAAGGTGAAGCCTCCTCCACATGATTTATTTTCATGCTTTTCCCCCCATCTCCTCTCCCTCCTGCAGCCCCTTTTCCTCCCATCCCACCCCCTAAGGCCACATTGGATTTTCTGGCCGTGGCCACAGCTCTGCCCACGCCAGCGACGCTGCCCCTGCAGACCCAGCTCCTTTAAAAATAGGACTTTACCCCATTAAACCCGCGTGACGAGGCAGAAAATAAACCTGTCCCCTCATCCTGCTTCTTATTCCTCCCTTGCTCCGGAATAATTTGGGATTTAGTGCCAGGCACACACAGCCCAGCAGGATGGAGGGGTGAGCAGGGGCCAGGCTGGGCTGAGAGGGGCTGTAGGGATGTGGGGCCCGGCTGGTGGCACCATGGGATCCCCAGGATGTCCTATGGCTGGCCCAGAATGTCCCATGGCTGCCCCATATCCCCAGTGGGAGCATCCCCACAGCAGGGCCTGGCCCCAGAGCACTGGCTGGGGATGGGACCCTGCGGTCTCCATGTCTCCTTCTCCCAGTGGCTCCGTGTCCCAGTGTCCCCACAGCCCCTTGTCCCAGCCGTCCCCAGTCCCCAAAGGGTTAATCCTCCGGGCCCGCTGCCCACACCCAAGATGGCCGCCGGGGCGCCGGCGGAGCGGCCGCTGCCCGCCTTGACCCCTCCCGCCCGCCGTAGCCCGGGCTTCCTTTCCAAGATGGCGGCGCCCAGCGGGAGGAGCAGCCGGTGGCTGTGGGCCGCGCTGGTGCCCGCCGCCCTGCTCTGCCTGGCGGCCCGGGCGGCGGAGGAAACGAGCACGGCCGAGTTCGACGTGCGGCCCGGCGGGGAGGTTCACTCGTTCTCCCGGAGCCTGGTGAGGGGCGGGGGGGGGAAGAGGGTGAGGAGAGGGTACGCGCTGCTCGCTGATTGGCTGCGGGGCACGTCGCTCCCGCCTCCCGCCGCGCTGATTGGCTGTCGGAGGGGGAAGGCGGGACGAGCCGCTGGCGGATCGGAGAGGGGGGGG
>VYZX01010843.1:40892-53174 GCA_013401335.1 Brachypteracias leptosomus
GGGGGGGCCGCGGGGGTGGGGGGGGTGGGGGGGGGGGGGGTCCCCGGGGTGAGAGGGGTCCCAAAGGGGGGTTTCCAAAGACAGGAGGCTCCCATGCGGAAGAAGGGACCCCAAGGAGAAGAGGGTCCCCAAGGGGGGGTCTCCAGAGGCGGGATGCTCCCAGGGGGAGGGGGGTCACCTAATAAGGGAGGGAGCCCCCATGGAAAATAGGGTCCTGAAGGAGAAGAGGGTTCCAAGGGAGGGTCTGCGAAGATATGAAGCTCCTTGGGGAATGGTGGTCACATAATAATGGAGGGAGCACCTGTGGAAAAGGAGGTCCCCAAGAGAGTCCCCAAGGGAGGGTCTCCAAAGGCAGGAGGCTCCCAGGGATAAGGGGGGATCCCAAGGAAGAAGAGACCTCCGCTGAGACAGGAGTCTTCAAGGAGAAGGGGATCCCCATGGGTGGGTATCCAGGAGAAAAGGGACCCCAAGGAAAATGGGTCCCCCAAGGTGGGGCAGTCTCTGTGGCAAGGAGATCCCCAGGGAGGGAGGCTTACCATGGAGAATGAACCCCCCAAGGAGAAGGGGATCCCCAAGAGGAGCTTCCAAAGGGAGGACGTACCCCAAGGGGAGGGAGGGAGGGGTCACCAGGGGAAGGGAGTCCTGAAGAAAGAGGGTCCTCATGGGGACCATGATGGTGAATAAAGAGAAGATCCAGGTTGGGTGAGGCTACTCATTGTCATCTTCTCCTCTTCCAGGGGGATTACACCTGCACCTTCACCTACTCAGCTCAGGGAGGGACGAACGAGGTGAGCTGGGCAAGCCTTTGAGTGCTTTCCTTACACTCAGCCTGAAGAGTGAGGAGCTGTTCGGGATTTTGTGTTTGGGATGAGCTGGTTCCAGGCACTGGGAGCTGTGGGGAAGGGTGGTCCCACCATTTCCAGTGCTGTTGGGTTTGCTCCCTTGTGTCCTTTGTATGTGGCTGTGATGCTGTGGCTCCTGAGAGGTGACATTTGTGAGGCTTAACGAATCTCTGGAGAACAGGGAGTGACATTTTCATACCCTGCTTGGTAGGAAGGACCTCACAGGAGTAGCTCCTGGGTTCTTTAGGAGCCTTGAAGGTTTCTGCAGCTCGTGTTGCAGCTTGTGCTGGGCAGATACAGCTTGTTCTTTCTTATCTCTGAGTCCTCTTAGAGTCAGGTCCTTTTAGAGTGAATGGAAACGAGACTTTCACTCTTTCCTGTAACTGTAATCATGAGATGGTGGCGAGGAGAGGACAACCAGGCCATGACCTTTGTGCAGCACAAAGCAAGGGGGGCCAGCAGTGAGTGCTGTGTGGTTATGGCTGAACCTCTGGAGCCTGCAGCAGGGAGGGGAGGTCACTGCCCTGGGGGGTGAGTGGGAAGCATGAGGCTCTTCCCTACAGTAACTGTGTGGACCTTTCCCCTCTGCAGCAATGGCAGATGAACATTGGAGTCAGCGAGGACAACCTGCTCTTCTCCTGCTCCATCTGGAGGTGTGTTCTCTAACCCCAAAAGACAAAAAGCAGCAATAAAAGGTGGGATCTGGGCCAGGGACCCTGGCAGTGGCCAGGGGTGCTGCCTCCTGCCTGGTTTGCTGCTCTGAGGGCAGCCCCAGAGAGTTTTCCTCTCCTGAGAGATGCTCTTTTGGTGGTGTATAAATGGTGTGTTCCCCCCTCAACCCCCTCCTCACTAGATGGAGCTCCATGAGAGCTCACGGAGGGAGGGAGCTGTGAATCCCCAGCTCATCTCCACCTCCACCCTCTCTGCCGATGTCAAAGGCTCTGCTTTCTTCTTTCAGGCCCCAAGGGAAGTCTTATCTCTTCTTTACCCAGTTTAAAGCTGAAGTGAAAGGAGCCAAGATCGAGCACGCCATGGCTTATGTAAGTCCCAGCTGATCCCTTGGAAGCAGGCGTGTGGGAGGCTGCCATAAAACAGGAATTAGACGTGGAAAACATTTATTAGACATCTGTGCAATCAGATGTGCTGCCTCACGTCCTTAATTAGAGAGGGGTGGCAGGCAGGAGAGCAGCAGCAGGTAGGTTCTCCTGCACCATCCCTTGTCTGCTCCCTCAAGGCTGAGCTGCACGGGGCTGCCTCGGTATGATAAAGTAAAACCTCTGCTGCTGTTTCTGCCTGGTTCATTCTTCCACTTCCCAGCCTTCAGCTGTGAGGCTTTCAGTCACCTCAAGGATACAGGTTCTGGGATTTGTGGAGATCTTGGATGTGATGGAAGCCCCATCCCTGGACATTTGGAAGGCCAGGCTGGCTGGGGCTCTGAGCAACCTGGTCCAGTGGGAGGTGTCCCTGCCCATGGCAGGGGGGTTGGAACTTTAAGATCCCTTTAAGGTCCCTCTTTAAGGTCCCTTCCAACCCTGACAATTCTATGATTCTAAAACCAGCCAGAGCTTTTCCTTCCCCTTTCCTTTGTGGGCTGAATTCTTTCACTCCAGATTGTTCTTTTCCAAAATTCTCTGCGTTTTGTTTGCCTGCTTTGAATGCAGCAGCTCTTGGATTGCCTCAGCTGCTTCAACCTCCTTCCTTCCCATTTCAGTCTCAAGCTGCAGTGGGAGCACAAAGCGACATCCCCTTAAAACAGGAAGAGTTTGAAGTCACCGAAACAACAGGTCTGTGGCTGGGAACTGTGTGACAAAGGGGCTGGAGGGGGGGGAGAGGAGCCTGGCTGTGCTCTGGATTCAAAGGAATCCACTCCCAGATGCCTTCATGCTCTCTGGAGACGGATGTTGGAGCTGAATGCAGAGGTGACTGTGCACAGCAGGCACGTTATGGAGTCGGGGTGCTCTTGATCTGGAGCCTGCAGGAGGATTTGGTGGGTGTGAATTAAATTAGGGGGAAGAGAGGGTTTATCACAACATCCTCCTCACGTGCTCGAGGAGGAAGAGCAATGCCCGACGTGCTGGCTCTGCTGCCCTGGGAGGGAACCAAGCTGGGCTGCTTTGTTGGTGCCTCCTTGTTTATCCCCTGCTCCTTTTCTCTCTCTCTAGTGTCTCACAGGGAAGGCAAGTTCCGCTTTGAACTGTCCAAACTCATGATTGTAGCAAAAACCCCCCGTGATGAGCTGTGACCCCCCCCAGGCCGGGGGCTTTGGCCGGAAGAGCAGGAAGATAACGAGGATTTCTTGTTAACCACGGGGTTGTTTTTATTTTTTTGGGGGGGGGGGGTTGGTCAAACCTTTTTCTGTTTTCCACATTGAAACGTGCCAGGGTCCAAGGCGAGCGGGGCTTGGAGGTGTTAAGGCAGATGCATTCTGTCTTGTGTCAGAGTAACAAGGTGCTTTGCAGCTGGAATCCTCCTCTGAGACTCCTGATCTGCAGCCAGCCCTTGCGTCGCCTGCTTTCTGCTTGGCTGATCTGCTGAACGTGGTGAAGCTCCCCTGGAACTGGGGGCTCCTTATCTCCCCTTGCTGGGAAGAGCAATGCAGAAAGATAAGTGGCTGGATTTAAACACCCAGTTTGCCAAAGGGAAGTTGTTAACTCTCTAGTCTCTGGAGGGGAGTCAGGATTTCTCTATCTGCGAGCGTGACAGGAGGAAATAATTAACTGGAGAGGGAGGGGGAAGGAAGGGATAGAGCCAAAGCTGCCTGGCTCCTTGCTGAGTGTGGTGGCTACCAAAGAGCATTGCTAGGGAGGACGTTCTGGACCTGCCCTAGTGCAGAGCAGGGGGTTGGGGATGGCTTGGGGAGGACATTCTGGAGCTGCCCTAGTGGGAATGGCTTGGGGAGGATGTTCTGGAGCTGCCCTACTTGGGATGGCTTGGGGAGGATGTTCTGGAGCTGCCCTAGTGCAGAGCAGGGGGTTGGGGATGGCTTGGGGAGGACATTCTGGAGCTGCCCTAGTGGGAATGGCTTGGGGAGGATGTTCTGGAGCTGCCCTAGTGNNNGGGGTGGTGTGTTCTGGAGGTGCGCCAGGGGAGGGTAGGGGGTTGGGGATGGCTTGGGGAGGATGTTCTGGAGCTGCCCTACTTGGGATGGCTTGGGGAGGATGTTCTGGAGCTGCTCTAATGCAGAGCAGGGGGTTGGGATGGCTTGGGGAGGACATTCCTGGAGCTGCCCTAGTGGGAATGGCTTGCGGAGGATGTTCTGGAGCTGCCCCAGTGCAGAGCAGGGGGTTGGGGATGGCTTGGGGAGGACATTCTGGAGCTGCCCCAGTGCCCTAGTTGGGATGTCTTGGCACGGGGCTGGCAGAGCTGCTTATTCTGACACAACCCAGGAATCAATCCAGGCAACACTTCTCCTGTCTCAGTACCTCTGCAGGACTATTTTCTACGTACAGAAATGATTTTTTTTCTTATCTAGAAGTATTAACAGTGAGGGAATGTGGAATTCCTCTCCTGTGTAAATACAACACAAATAAAGGAATAAAGCATCGTGCCCTGGCCCCAGTTTGCTCTGTGGCTCCTGCCCCCTCCAACTGCTGCAACATTCAGTGTTTGCTTGGCCAGGAGGATTTTAAAAGCTCTTGTTTTCCAGGCTGTTCCTAAATGCCTCTTTGCTGTGTGGCTCTTTCTGGATCTGCAGATAACCTGCAGGGGCCCAGGAGTGTCCCCAGCTCCTGCCCAAGCTCCGAGCTGCATTTAGGGTGCTGGTGTTGCAGGTCTCTGACCTTTCCAAGAACCAGAGCAAAGTGGGTTGAAGGGACTCATCTCTCAGACCTGTACAGCTGGGGTTGGGATGAGGAACCCAGTCTGTGAGGTGGCTCTTCTGGCAGCTCTCCAGGGCTTCCCCAGGACAAAACCACAAGAATTTGGGAACAAGGTGGGTGTTTGCCATGGGGTAGGGGGAGAGAAGTTTGAGATTAGATACCAGGGGAGCTGGTGCCAGGCATTGGGTGGGTTAAGCATGATCCTGGGGTGAACAAAACCCTGGGGACAAAGGGAAGAGCATGAGAGGGGCTCATCTGAGCAGAGAGACTTGATGCAATTAAGGAGCATCTCTCAGCAGCCCAGAACAGAACTTGAAGCATTTCAGGCTGTCAGCACCACCACCATCATTCTGCTTTGCCTGCTCACCACATCTGATACCTCCACCAAGCTGTGCCCAGCCCCAGCTCCTCCTCAGCACGTCCCCAAGAGCTGCCACAAGCCCAGCAGGGACGGGACAGTCTGTGCTCAACCACCATGTGCCAAAGGCCACCTCCACCCTGCCCTCCTTGAAGGACCAACACCTCCGTGGAGCTTGGCCACGCTCTACAAATATGCTTTACACCCCCCACCACCACACAATTAAGTGAGGTGGGGTCAGCCCTGTGAAATGACAGCGAGAGGAGCTTTTATTTCTCATATTTAATCTGGAAGGCTCAAAGTTCTCAAGCCAGTGGAGGGGAGGGAGCAGCGAAGGGGAGCCCTGGAGCTGCTCTCTGCCCCAGCAGCCTTGGGCAGCCTCCGGAACCAGGAGACATCCCACGGAACAGGAGGCACAAGAAGGTCACGGAGATAAGGCTGGCTGGGACTGCACCCGGGTCTTCTGTGCTCAAAGGGCCATTTTTGGTGTTCCAAGCCAAGAGTGACGTTGGCCAGAGGCCAGGGTGGGAGCAGCCACACTTGGAGAGCTCTGAGCTTCTACAACACACCCGTAGGGATCTCCTCAGAGCTGCCACTTGTCTTCCTCTATCAGGGATGGGTTTAGCTCCCACCCTGCAGCGAGGTGTGCTGTGAGCTCTGTTCTTCCTCAGGGCAACACCCAACTCAGCAACATCAACTTCAGCTTTTATTCTTCATCTGTTTGCTCTTCTCCATCTCCAATCAGCCAAGGGGGAACACAGCACTGAGAGAGCTCAGCAAGAAGCTCCTCCCAACAGGAACTCTCTTCAAACTGATCAGCTCCTTGTTTCTCCTCCCAAACTGGTCAGTTCCTGGTTGATCTCTCTCTAGCCTCACCCACCACCCCAACCATGATCCCCTGGGGGCAGTTGGGGCCTCACCCAGGTGGGGCAGGTTCTGTCTATGGGGCCTGAAACCACTTGGGGAACAAACCATATTGCTGGGTTGACTCATCCATAGGTCAACCCCAACTCGGGGCCCCAGCACTTCACAAGGGGATGCAGAGGAGCACGGGTGGGGTGTGTAGGAGCAGGATTTGCTCCCCTGGAGACCCCAGGTAGTTGCTATCAGGTTTTACACCACGTGTCCTCCCCAGTTCAGTGCTGGGAGCTGCTGGGTGATGGAACAGGGACAGCCCGGCCGGGGGATGGAAGGCAGAGAGAATTCCTGCTTCAAAGACAAACCCAAGTGCCCCCAGAGCTCCTTTCATCACTTCCAGCCGCCTCCGCAACCACCCGCTGAGCACCCAGGCCAAACAGGTGAGTTTATTCAAAGAACTCATCAGGGCTACAGAGTCTGCTAAAAAATAACAACCACAACTCAGTCGAGGACACAGAAAAACGTACGAAGTCCCAGGGAGGGCTTTGGACAACCACTGAGGGAGGTCGTGGAGCCATCGCAGTGGTACCAGCGTGGGGGGCTGGTGGGGGTCTTGGATGAAGGGGTGGGTCTGGGATGGAGCAGGTCCCTCCAGCTCCTCCCTGCCCTGAGGTTGCTTGGCCAGGCAAGGTGGGATCCTTCTGGTCTCAAGGATTTGTCCTTCAGGCCAAAGCCTGCAAGGTGCAGAAGCACCTTCCTACCCTGGGCAGCACAAACCTGGAGCATAACTTGCTCCCACCATGTCATGGAGCTGCTGAAAGGCACCTTCTGGTAACAGGGGCTCACACCCCTTCATCCAAGCAACTCCCCACCCGCTCAGAGACACCTTAGAGGTGTTACACCACGAGTCTTTGGTTTGGTTTTCCCCCAGGAGGGTGAAGAGTTCAAGGCGAGGGGTCTAGTTCCGTGGACCCCAAGATAAGAGCACTTGGTGAGCAAAGGACATCAAACTGTACAGCAGGAGCCCAGGATCACCTGGAGAGGACTCAGCCCAGCAGAGGGAGGGGCTTGCAGCCCCCAGGCAAGGCTTAGACAAAGTCAAAAGGCTCAGTCTTGTAGAAACGAGGAGAACATGAGTTAGCACTAGAGAGGAGAGGAGAACCTCAAGCCTGGTGGTGACCAACCCAGGCACACACCCAGTCCTGGATCTCCCAGGAGGCAGAGTCCAGCTGCTGGTGACCCAACTTCATATGCTGTCCTCCTCCAGCATCTTGTTAACCCCTTCACAGATCCTCTGGAGGTGGGTGCGGTAGGGCTCGGCCGGCCCGTAGAGAGCCGAGAGGAACTCATAGTCCGCAAAGTGGTTGAAGACGTGGTTGATGCGGGAGTGGGACTTGGCCGTCAGGTGGCCATTGACCGCCTGGTGCAGGAGGTCCCGGCACTCGGTCAGCACGCCGGCCATGACCCTGCGGTCGAAGGTGAAGTCTATCTGGTGGAAGCTGACGGCCGTCATGGCCAAGGTGTGCACCTTCTTGCGGAACCTCTCCATCACCAGCAGCTCCTCGGGGCTGAACTGCCCGTTGCGGTAGAGCACGCCCAGCTTCATGACGATCTTGATGAGGTTCTTGATGATCTTCTGGGCCTCCTTGCGGTTGTGGGTGTACTCCTTGGTGGCCCGGTAGAGCTCGTCCAGGATCTCGCTGCTGGTGTCGTCGATGAAGACGTTGGCTATGGTCTTGGTTGCCATCTTGCTCAAGAGCTTCTTCTGGGCCTGCAGGGCCAGGTTCTTGGTGCTGAAGGTGTCCATCTCTGTGGGGGGAAGAGGCACACAGAGTTCAGCCCATGCCCTGGCTCAGTCCCCATCCCCTCTCCTCCCTTTTGGGAGGACAAAAAGCATCTCCAGCCAACAGCAAGACCAAGAGGAGCTCCTGGGTGCTCACACCCCAAGTTTTGTTTGTGAGATGAGTCCCGGGGTGTTCCCACCTTCCTTCCCCCAAACCCTGGGGAGAAGCTCCAGCACAACGAGCAGCACCAGAGGTGAGCAAGGTCTCCTACCTGAGCATCACCCACGATCCTCCATCCCCGTCTCCCTGCTGCACCCGTCGCCACCCTCCTCCCGGGGCAGGAAGGGCTCTTGCCCCATCATCTGAACATTTTTCTCCTTCCTTAAAACCTGACTCACTTCCTGCAGGGTGAGCTGGGGACAGCCCAGGTGACGGCTGAGTCAGGCACAGCCCCGTGGCAGCTCCCCAGGGCCGGGGTGACACGGCTGGTTCATGGCACCCACCAGTTCATGGCACCCACCAACGTGTGCCCAAGCCCCTTCCCCCAGCACCCCCACACTGGTGGAGTTTGGACTCGTTCTGATGCCATCTCAGCTCCCTCCAGAGCATGGCACGGAGGTGAATCATTTGCCAAGCCAGGAACTTCACTCCTGGCTCACCCCACGCCCCAGCGGGACAAAAATCAATCATTTTGGGCAAATTACAGCTTTAAAAACTGCTGTGAGTGAATAAAACGCCACCGACCCTGGAGATGCATCTTGGCCTGGGAAATGAGAGAGCTGCAAATCAGAGGGAGGTGAGAACAGCCTGAGAACAACCACCCCCCATGCAGGGGTGGAGGGGCAGGGATGGGGGCTGCTTATGCAAGAGCCTTCACGTGGCACAGCCAGAGCAGGAGGGGACTGGTGCCCACTATAAATACATCACCGGGGTGGGGGAAGAGCTATTTCAGCTAAAGGCTGCTGCTGGTGTGAGAATGGAGGGGGATAAATCTGCTGTGGATAAGGACAGAGGGAAGTCAGGGTTATTCCAGCACAGAACAGCCCATCCCCATCATGGGCAGCCCTATAGATCTTCCCCTGGATGAGCCACCACCTAGCCCTGGACCCCCTCTGGGGATCCTCAATCCTGCTCCTACCACCTTGGAGCTCACATTGGGCTTTTGGGAGCAAATCCTGATTTTCCAGGGGGCTCAGATACCCCATGGCAGCCACCTCACTGCAGCCAGGTGTGGAAGGGCAAGGGGGCAGGGGTGATGGCGGAGGAGGGATGATGGTGTAGGGGTGACGGTGGATAAGGGATGGTACAGGGGTGATGGTGGATGAGGGATGGTACAGGGGTGATGGTGATGGCCCAAGCTGAGCCCCAGCTTCCCGAGCACCATCCAGCCCCCCAAGCCCGAGGCTCTGCCAGGTTGTCAATTAATCAAGAGCAGTAACGAAGCTGCCGCCCCACACAGGGTTATTTACAGCCCCTGAGAAAAATCACTGAGGTCTGTGAGTATTTCCTTCGATGTGAAAACATTGATTTTTGCCAGTGTGGGGCTTCCAGCTGAAGCTCTCGTGCTTAATAAGACAGAGATGACAAAGCAGAGGCTGCAGCTCCTGAGCAGGTCGGGCTCATTTAGTGCCGGTGGCTCCGTGCACAAGATGCTGCTGGAGCTGAGCCCGGAGGGCTGGGCAGAAAAAAACGTGGCTCCATCCTCCCTACAACAAGGACTCACTCTGCCCGTGGTCTCCAGGAAGGAGCGAGGCTTTGCCATGGTTTTGGCACCCTGCAAGTCCCTTCCCTTGCATCCCACGGGGGCTGTGGGGTGCCCTGGGCTCCCTGCCTGGATAAATGGGAATTCCCACGCCTGAGCTCCCTGTTGGGCAACCGCAGCCACAAAGCACAAATGCAAACTCCACCTCCAGAGCCCATATTAAAATAAGCAGCTCTGGCTCTTGCGAGCTGCCCCGTGTGCCCAGGGCTCTCAGTTAGTGACCAGAATAACAGCCCAACCCTCTGCTCCCAGCGCTGATAACTCCTGCCTGCCCCACGCCACGAGCATCACCCGTGGGGGGGAAACTGAGGCACGAAGCCATGGGGAGGGGTCTTTCCTAGACCCCCCCCCAAACATGACCTGCTCCTCCTCCAGCACCCAAGGGCTCTTCGCAGGTTTCAGGCAGCAAACCCCAAGTCACCCCCAGCTCACCTCCCGGCGCCTTCGCTCCCGCTCTGCCCCGGGGCCGGTGAACCCGGCACGTTCCGCACCACCAGGACCTGCTGACTCAGCACCGACCGGGAGATTTTTACCGGAATGAGCCGTTTTCCTGCCGGGAAGGGCTCCCCGACCCCATTGTTCCCAGAGGAGCTGCTATCGGGGCGCAGAAGAGGCAGAACCTTGCCCCGACCGGCGAACCCGAGACTGAAATAAACCACCCCGTTTCCTTCCTGTCGCTGAAGTTTCCAGCCCCTGCTCGGGCCTTGTTTTTTTCCTCCCCTCCTTCTTCTTTTTAATGAGAACGCCCTCGAAACTCAGCTTCTTCTACCAAAAAAGAGCAGCCGGGCGTTGCTCTCAGCCAGGCCCTCCCTGCTCCGGAAGAGCACGGCAAGGTTGCGGCCCCAACGGTGGCTTTGGGGACGGGCACAGCCCTTGGCTGGGGGGGTTTCCACCCATTTGGCAGGTTTCGGGTGGGGGGTTGCAGCCCTGAGCGTTGGAGCGAAGGTTGGGACATCTGATGTCCTGCATGGGGTGGGGATGGGGTGACACAGCCGAAGTCCCTGCCATGGGGACAGACACGTGCCAGCATCAGGGCAACCACAAGCACCTCATGCAACACCTGGCTATGACCTCAGCCCCTTCCCATGAGGAAGTCCTGTAAAAACTCCCATAAAAACTCCCCTCTCTGCCCAGAGAGGTGCTGGAAGCCCCATCCCTGGACATTTGGAAGGCCAGGCTGGCCGGGGCTGTGAGCAACTGATGGAGTGGGAGGTGTCCCTGCCATGGCAGGTGGGTTGGAACGAGATGATCTTGAAGGTCCCTTCCAACCCTGACCATTCTATGATCCTAAAACATCTCCTACACCACAGCAGGCACAAGCAAGAGCAGAACCTAACCCTCTTGTTAAAAAACATCAATTAAAGCTCCCATCTGTGGTGGGGGGACACACAAGACCCTGTTGTCATCCCGCCAGCACCTGGCACTGGTGACACTGGTGTGACCACTGGCTGGCAGCTCATTTAGGGCAGAGGGACTGAACCCAGCAGCGACACCATCCCAGGTTATTTTTTGCCCCAAAGATGCCTCTCCCCCAACCATCCCAATCACCAGGTACCCACCAGCATCTCCTCATGCTTGTCCCCACCAAGCCCCCAAAGCTCCCTCAGCAGTGGGCTGAATATTTCATGCAAAAGCACCTCAATAATTGATGGAGCAACCAAGCAGGGCGAGGGGAGAGCTCCGTGAAGCTCCAGCTGAGAGCAGAAGCCCCTCCACCCCCTCTTTCTCGTCCTCCTCCTCCTCCTCACCAGGGCCATATTAACTTGTAGCTGTCTTGCTACAAGTTTCCTCCCACACAGAAGCATCGTCTTCCCAGCCAGAGTCAACATTTCATGGTGGAGCTCTCCCCAGTTTCCCCTCCACTCCACGGGCTCTGGAAAACACCCCAACTCCACACCCAGCACCCCCCAAATCCTCAGCTGAACACGAGAAGGGCTGGGTGGGCTCCTGCTGCTCCATCCTCCATCCCCTGGCATCGCTTTCCACCAGCTCCCCGGGCCTCCAACCCCTATTAATTAATTAAACCCTAATGGCCGTGCTGGATTACAGGAGACGGGTCGGAGCGACGGGGATGTAACCGGAGAGCCCAACCACCATCATCAGCCTGTCCCCCACCATCCATCACCCCTCCAGCTTCCAGACCCCATTTTACCAGCGCTGGGACGGCAGAGGAGGAGGAGGAGAAGGAGGAAGGACACCTTCTACAACAGCCATGCCACGCACGTTGCCATGGGTGCAAACAGCACCAAGAGCCACCTGGTCCGGCGCGTGTGTGCCCAGTGGGGTGAGGCCAGAGAGGAAGCCACTGAGTAAACACCTCACTCCGAGGAAAAACTCCGTTTTGGCCAAGAATGGCCAAAAAAAAGTGGCCACCACAGCTCCAAGGATGCTGCTGGTAGTGGTAGGAGTGGGGGGAATGGCTCCAAACTAGAGGTGGGGAGATTGAGATGAGACGTTAGGAAGAAGTTGTTGGCCAGGAGGGTGGGGAGACACTGGCCCAGGTTGGCCAGAGAGGGGCTGGNAGTTTGGCCAGAGAGGTGCTGGAATCCCCATCCCTGGACATTTGGAAGGCCAGGCTGGCTGGGGCTGTGAGCAACTGATGGAGTGGGAGGTGTCCCTGCCCATGGCAGGGGGGTTGGAACTTTTAAGATCCCTTTAAGGTCCCTTCCAACCCTGACAATTCTATGATTCTATGATACCACCTGGTGCTGGGTGGTTCTATCTTGCTCTGCTCACTCCTGGCACTCATGCCAAGGGTCTTTGGTCATATCCCCACCATTTCTGCCACCAGCATCTGAACCCCCCTACCCATAATCTCCTTCCTGTAGGTGCCCGTGCCGGGGCTGCGTTCGCAGCCCCG
>VYZX01010843.1:87704-98424 GCA_013401335.1 Brachypteracias leptosomus
CCCTCCCCTCCGTGCTCCCCTCTTCCCCGCTGCCTTTTCTTTCCCTGCACAATCGGAGGCATTTATGGTGCCGGAGGCTCCGGTTACCCCCGAGCCCTCTCGCTGTCACCACTCGAGCCCGGGGCGGGGGGACAGTGATGGGGACAGTGACACTGAACCCCCCCAGCTTGAGGTTACAGGCCCCCGAGGCCGTGACATGACCTCCCTGCACCCCAAATCCCACCCCAAATTCTCAGGTGGCTGATACAGGCTGAGCCCTTCCCTTAGGCTGCTTTTTGGGGGTCCCCCTGGGGACCTACAGCCCAGGGACACCGTTACCCAAGTGGGACGGCTCATTTGGGGTAATGAGGCTGAGGGGAGGGGGTCCTTGGGGGACCCCCTTAATTCCACTCAAGTGGTAAAAGCCTCTGAGGCTTTAATTACAGCAATTAAATTGTTCGTGGCTTTTGTGAAACAGCTCAGGCACAGAAAATAGAAGAAAAATTAGGAATTTCCAGGGGATGGGGCTCAGCCTGGCTGGTTTGTCACCCCCAGTGCATCATCACTGACCTGGCTGCACCATGGGTGTCCCCAAGGGATGTGGCACTGTGGGAATGGGGTCAGTGGTCCCCAGGGGCTGTGATGCTGTGGGGATGGGGTTGGGTGGGTGTCACTGGAGACTGTGACACTCTGAGGATGTTGTTGGATGTCCCTTGTGTCCATGACACCATGGGGATGGAGTTGGTGTCACCATGAGGATGGGGTCAGTTGTCTCCAGGGGCTGTAACACTGAGAGGACTGGGTTGGGTGTCCCTGGGGTCCGTGACACCATGAGAATGGGGTCAGTTGTCCCCAGGGTTGTGACACTGAGAGGACGAGGCTGCGTGTCCCTGGAGACTGTGACACTGTGGAGATGTCCCTGGTGCTCAGGACACCATGGGGATGGAGTTGGTGTCCCTGGGGTCCATGACATCATGAGGACGGAGTCAGTTGTCCCCAGGGGCTGTGACACCAGGTCCTACTGGGGGCTGTGACACAGCAGGGTCAGGCTCAGGTGTCCCCAGGGACTGACACTGCAGAGGGGACAGGGATGGGGACAGCGTTGGGGGTCTCTGGGGCTGTGACATTGCAGAGGGGACGGGGATGGGGACAGTGTTGGGGGTCTCTGGGGCTGTGACACTGCAGAGGGGACGGGGATGGGGACAGCGTTGGGGGTCTCTGGGGCTGGTGATGCTGCAGAGGGGACGGGGCCAAGTGTCCAAGGTCCAGGCACACACAATGTCACCCGTCCTTGGTCCCTGCAGGGGACACGGCAGCAGGAGGGCGACGCTTCGATCACCCCCCCCCCCCCCTCATGGGATTGAGAATCAATTAAACCCCCGCCTGGCTGCTAATTACCCCTGGCTGTCCCCACTGCCCCGCGGGCACGGGTGGCAGGGTGGTGACGGTGGCTCGGTGTGATGGGGGGAGGACTGTGGTGGTGGCACTGTGGGCTGTCTGGCACATGGAGCTCCAAAGTGTCCCCAGGGGGTTTCCAAGACATCCTGGTGGCATTTTGGACAGGGGAAGAGTCTCACTGATTTCCCCCATGTCCCTATGTCCCCATGACCCTGTGTCTCCATACTTCTGTGTCCCTGTATCCGCACATCTCTGTGTCCCCATGTCCCCATATCCTCATGTCTCTATATCCCTATGTCCCCATATCCTTGTGTCCTCATGTCCCCATATCCTCATGTCTCTATTCCTGTGTCTCCATATCCTCATGTCCTTGTGTCCCTATGTCCCCGTATCCCTGTGTCCCGGTATCCTCATGTCCTTGTGTCCCTATGTCCCCATATCCTTGTGTCCCCATGTCCCCGTATTCCCATGTCCCTGTGTCCCCATATCCCCGTGTCCCCATGTCCCCAGCCCTCCTACGCCAACAGCCTTAGTCCCCCCATGGGTTGTTGTTGATGAGCCACCAGCCAAGCCCCAGTAGCCCCAGTTTGGTCCCAGTAAGCCCAGTGCAGAGCTGCGCAGGCGCAGGGGAGGGCTGGGCAGGGGCCGCTTTTCCCGGCATGTTTGGAATTCCTCTGCCAGGGAAGGACTCACTTCCCCATTACCCGTCCCAGCAAAACCAGTTCAGCCCCTCACCGCTGGGACTGGCCCAGCACCAGCACCTTGAGCCCCCCCCACACCCAGAACTGGGGGGGTGGGTGCTGTGGGGTGGGTGCCTGGCACACAACAGGGATGGAGCCCAGGCGCCCAGGTGGGTGCTGCCCCCCACCCACCTCTCCCCGTGCCCCGTGCAGGTGCAGTGGGTGCCCACCCGCGTCGGGGGACACGATGGGGCCACCCCCCCGGGTCCCCCTCGTCCTGCTGCTCCTGCTGGTGGTGGAGAGGACGGCCCGTGGCACCTTCCCTGAGGAGCCTGGTCCCATTGCTGTGGCCCCCGAGGACTGTGAGTGTCACCCAGGGGTGCAGGGTTGGGGGGGGTCAGGGTGCTGCAGGGATGGGCAAGGGGGGGACACATTTTGTCATGGGGAGGGGATGGGGTTTTGGGGTGAAGGCAGGAGGGGGCACCCATGGGAAGGGGTTTTGGGGTGAAGGCAGGAGGGGGAAACCCATGGGAAGGGATTTTGGAGTGAAAGCAGGAGAGAACACCCATGGGAAGGGGTTTTGGGGTGAAAGCAGGAGGGGACACCCATGGGAAGGGGTTTAGGATGAAGGCAGGAGGAGGATATACATGGGAAGATGTTTAGGGGTGAAGGCTTGAGGGGGACACTCATGGGGAGAGGTTTTAAGGTGCTTCGGGTTGAAGGCAGGAGGGGGACACCCATGGGAAGGGATTTTGGGGTGAAAGTAGGAGGGGACACACATGGGAAGGGGTTTTGGGGTGAAGGCTGGAGGGGACACCCATAGGGAGATGCTTAGGGGTGATGGCAGGAGGGAGGCACCCATGGGCAGGGCTGGGTGAGGGTGGTCTCCCTGTCTGTCTGGGGCACCCAGGGTGGGTGGGGGTGCCCTGGCAGCCTGTGACCCTCCGTGTCCCCCCCAGACGTGAAGCACTACGCCGTCTTCGTGGGCCACGGGACGAGCCGCCCGGGCGGCCCCGAGGGGGGGGGGACCCAGCGCCTCAACATCCAGCGCATCCTCAAGGTCAACCGGACCCTCTTCATCGGGGACAGGTCTGAACCGGGGCACCCCAAAGCCTCCCCCCACCCCAACCCTCTTGGCTGGGGACAACCCCACTACCTGCCCTGGGGCACCCCAAAATCTCCCATGGGGGGCTCGCTGCCCATCCCACCACCTCACATCTCCCTGGGGGGGAGGTTGAGGTGGATCCCACACCCCAAACATGCCTTGTAGAGGGGGCACATCCCTGGGGTACCCCCAGCATGGTGGCAGGGACCCCCACAGGGCGGTGACACCCGTGTCCCCCTCCCCAGGGACAACATCTACCGCATCAGCCTGGAGCCCACGGGTGCCAGCGAGATGCGGTACCACCGGGTAAGTGCCAGACCCCCAGTGGGGGGGCACTGGGGGGGTCTTCCAGCTTCCCCCCAGCCCCACACTGGGTTTTCTCCCCCCCTCCCCAGAAGCTGACGTGGCGTTCGAACCAACATGACATCAGCATCTGCCGGATGAAGGGGAAACATGAGGTATGGGGGGGGGGGATGCACCCCAAGAGACCCCTCCCCAAGTGGGGACTGAGCATCCTCTGCACCCCGTGTCATGCAGGCAAAGCCATCCCGTGTCCCTCCCACCCCGTGTCCCCCTCAGCCTCCCCTCTCCCTTGCCATGTGTCTCTGTGATTTATCGGCCGCTGGGATAATTGGGTTGGTAATTAATTATCTCAGGATCAGAGCAGGCAGAACCCAGCCAGAAATCCAATATCCAGGCTCCAGAAATGCTCTTTTGGGGTGAAAACTCCCCCTCCCCAAGCCATCCCCTCACAGCAATGGGGTGGGTGAGACCCTGGCCCAGGTTGCCCAGGGGGGCTGTGGATGCTCCGTCCTTGGGGGTGTCCAAGACGAGGTTGGATGGAGCTTGGAGCAACCTGATCTAGTGGGAGGTGTCCCTGCCCATGGCAGGGGGGGTGGAACGAGATGATCTTTGAGGTTCCTTCCAACCTATTCAATGATCCCATGGGGTGTGGGGGTGCCCTGGGGTGATGTTCCCCTCTCCCGGCGCAGGCAGAGTGCCGAAACTTCATCAAGGTGCTGCTGGTGCGGAACGAGAGCCTCCTCTTCGTCTGCGGCACCAACGCCTTCAACCCCGTCTGTGCCAACTACAGCGTGAGCCACCCACCCCCTGACCATGGGGACACCCCCAGTGTCACCCACCCTGTCACCAGCTGGGTGGGCAGGACCCCATCACTCATGGTTCTGTCTCCCCCCCTCTCTAGATGGACACGCTGGAGCCCGTTGGGGACAACATCAGCGGCATGGCGCGGTGTCCCTACGACCCCAAGCATGCCAACGTGGCCCTCTTCACAGGTGGGTGGTGGCACCAGGCTGGGTGCTCTGCCACCCTCCCCCGTGCCCAGCTGACACCCGTGTCCCCACAGGGGGGATGCTCTTCACTGCCACCGTGACCGATTTCCTGGCCATCGACGCCGTCATCTACCGCAGCCTCGGGGACAGCCCGACCCTCCGCACCGTCAAACATGACTCCAAGTGGTTCAAAGGTGCCCTCCCCACCGTGTGCCATGCCATGATGTGTCACACATCCCCTTTCACATCCTGGGACATCCCTGACCTTGCCACTGTCCCTGCAGAGCCCTACTTCGTGCACGCCGTGGAGTGGAGGAGCCACGTCTACTTCTTCTTCAGGGAGATCGCCATGGAGTTCAACTACCTGGAGAAGGTGGGAGACGTCCCCGTGGTGGCCCGAGACACCCAGGGTGGGGATGGGGACGTGGGATACATCTCCATGTTGGCCCAAGACACCCAGGGTGGGGATGAGGATGTGGGAGACATCCCCGTGGTGGCCCGAGACACCCAGAATGGGGATGGGGTCATCAGGGTTGGGTACCAGGTGATGACAGATGTCTACCCGCCCAGGTGGTGGTGTCACGGGTGGCCCGGGTGTGCAAGAACGACATGGGGGGCTCTCAGCGGGTGCTGGAGAAGCAGTGGACCTCCTTCCTGAAGGCCCGGCTCAACTGCTCCGTGCCGGGTGATTCCCATTTCTACTTCAACGTCATCCAAGCCGTGACGGACATCCTGGAGCTGGACGGGCGCCCCGTGGTGCTGGCTGTCTTCTCCACGCCTGCCAACAGGTCAGACCATCTTGTGTCCCATCAAGACAACTTGGGGCTGGGTTGGTGTGCCCCGTGTGCTCCATGGGGGCTGGCTTGAGGTGTTCACCCCATGGCCACGTCCCCGCAGCATCCCCGGCTCGGCCGTCTGCGCCTTCGACATGACCCAAGTGGCCGCTGTCTTCGAGGGACGGTTCCGGGAGCAGAAGTCACCAGAGTCCATCTGGACACCCGTGCCCGAGGACATGGTGCCAAAGCCACGGTGAGGGACACGGGTGGGGACAGACGGGCTGGGACTGGCAGGAAGGGATGTGGGGATGGGGATGGGGATTGGGATGAGGATTGGGATGGGGATGGGGATGGGGATGGGGATGAGGATGGGGAGAGGATAAGGATGAGGATGGAGATGGAGATGGGGACAAGGACAGGAGTGATCAGGGCTGGTACCTGCTGGGACAGTGATGGGGATGGAGATGAGAATGATGATGGGGACAGGGACAGGGATGGAGACAGGGTTGACAAGGGCTCATACTAGTGGGGATGGGAATGGGGATGGGGATGGGGACATCCCTGGAGTCCTTCAAGGTCAGGCTGGATGGGGCTCTGAGCAGCCTGCCCTAGGTAGAGATGTCCCTGCTGGTGTAGGGAGGTTGGAGCAGGTGACCTCTAAAGGTCCCTTCCAGCCTCAAACATTCTATGATTCTATGAGACAGGGACAGGGATGAGGATGGAGATGGGAATGGGGATGGGGATGGGGACAGGACCAGTGAGACCCATGGCCAGCACCAGTGGGCTGAGGACAAGCAGAGCTGGTAGAGGCAGGTGTGGGGCCATTCTGGGGACAAGGCCAGCGTGGCCATGGGGACACTGAGCCATGGGTGGGCACAGGCCCGGGTGCTGCGCCTCGCCGGGGATGCGCTACAACTCCTCCAGCACCTTCCCCGACGAGATCCTCAACTTCGTCAAGACCCACCCGCTGATGGACGAGGCGGTGCCAGCCCTGGGCAACGTGCCCTGGATCCTCCGCACCATGAGCCGGTCAGTGCCCGGGGCAGGACCTGGATAGGGAGGGGCAGGGGGGGTGGTGGGTCCTGATGGGTACTGGTGGGTGTTGGTGGGAGATGATGGTGGGGGATGCTGGGGGATGGTGGCTACTGGTGGGTACTGATGGGGGATGGTGAGGGCTAGTAGGTGCTGGTGGAGGATGGTGAGGGATGATGGGGGATGGTAGGTGCTGGTGGGGGATGGTGGGTGCTGGCCAGAGGCTCTCACGCCATCCCTGCCACGTGCGTGCCAGCACCAGGAGATCGGATAAATCTCATAAACTTTGCAGTCGAGATTGTCTCGTCCTAATTAAATCTGCCTTAATTGCTGCTTGATGGGGAATTAATCAAGCGGTGCTCACGGGCTGCAGCCTCCGCCGGTGGGGCAGCCAAGGGGGGTGTGGGGCAGGGGATGGGGACGCTGGGATGGGGACATGGGGATGGGGATGGACATGTGAAGATGGGGATGGGGACACGAGACTGTGGGCAGGGACACAAGGCTGGAGATGGGGATGGGGACAGGGACATGAGGCTGGGGACAGGGACACAGGGCTGGGGATGGAGATATGGGGATGGGGACACAGGGATGGGGATGAACATGTGGGAATGGGGACAGGGACATGGGGCTGGGGCCAGGGACACAAGGCTTGGCTGGGAACATGAGGCTGGGGATGGGGATCTGGAGCTGGGACCAGCTGGGATCCTGCCAAGGGATCAAGGATATCTGGGCTGGCTCCTTGGTGGGATCTGAGCTGGGATCTGGATGGGATCCAGGCTGGGTCCAGGCGGCACATGGGCAGCATCATGAGTGGGATCTGGGATGGGTCTGGCTGGGTCCTGACCAGGATCTGGACTATTTGAGATCTTCACAACCCCTTGCACCCCTTGAGTCTCCTGCTGTGGTCCAGCAGCAGCCTGTCCATCCCCACCCTGCCTCAGTTTCCCCATCCCTGGGCACACACAAGCTCCCAGACACCCCAACCTTACACCACGCAGGTACCAGCTCCGCAAGATCGTGGTGGACAACGCAGCAGGGCCATGGGGCAACCACACCGTGGTCTTCCTGGGCTCCAGCACGGGCACTGTCCTCAAGTTCCTCATCCAGCCCAACGCCAGCACCAGCCCCACACCCTCTGCTCCCGGCAGCCAGAGCGTCTTCCTGGAGGAGTTTGAGACCTACCACCCTGGGAGGTGGGACAGGAGGGAGGAGAAGGGGAGAGGGGATGACTGGGTGGGTGGATGGGGGTGGTCAGATGGGTGGATGGATGAGTGAGTGGGTGGATGGGTGGCTGAATAGGTGGTTGGATCAATGAGGGAGGGAGTGGATGGTTGGGTGGGTGGATGGATGGATGGATGGATGGATGGATGGATGGATGGATGGATAGGTGGTTGGATGGGTGGATGGATGGGTAGGTAGTTGGATGGGTGGATGTTGGGTGGGTGGGTGAATGGGTGGATGAGCGAGTGGTTGGATGATCGGAGAGCTGGATGGGTGGCTGGGGGTGGTTGGATTGATCAGTGGGAGGGTGGGTGGATGAGATGTTGAGGGAGGGATTGATTGATGGTTGCAGGGTGGCAGAGGAGGAATAATAAAGTGGTTGGGGATGGGTGAGATGGATGAGATGGGGGGATGGATGGATGGATCAGATGGTTGGATGGATGGATGGATGGATGGATGGATGGAAGGGATGCAAGGGGTGGGTGGATGGGTGAATGGAGTGGGGACAACGGGCGAGATGCCCTCCTGGACCCACCTGCACCGGGGTTGTCTCCATGGTGGGCAGACATGGCCTGGGGCTGGGGCCACGCTGAGCTCTACCCTGTCCCCAGATGTGGCCGGGACACGGAGGAGGAGCGGCGGCTGCTGGGGCTGGAGCTGGACAAGGCAGCGGGGTCCCTGCTCCTGGCCTTCCCCCCCTGCGTGGCCAGGGTGCCCGTGGCTCGCTGCCAGCAGCACTCGGGCTGCATGAAGTGAGTGTGCCAGGCTCAGCTGCCCCCCGGGGTGGGCAGGGCTCGGGGGGGTGGGTGTGTGTGTGAGGGGCAAGGTGGGGGTCATCTTCACATCCCAGGAATCTGCTCTGTGCTGGGATCCAGCTGGGAAGGGCTCAGCAAGGCTGGGAGCATGGCCAGGGGAAACTGAGGCATGGTGTGGTGCAGGGTTGGGGTCCCTTGGGGGGACTGGGGTCCCTGCTGGGGGCCAGGGTGTTGTCCCCCCATGTTGGGGCTGATTCTGACATCTCTGCTCCTGACCAGGAACTGCCTCGGGAGCCGGGACCCCTACTGTGGATGGACACCCGAGGGCTCCTGCATCTTCCTGGAGCCCACCCCCAGGTAACGCTGCCAGGTCTGGGGGGGACACACACAGAGAGGGGTCTCAGGGGGTCCCCAGAGAGCATCACCTCCTGCAACCCTCCTGCTGAGACCCAGCAAACTCATTGCTCTCCAAAGCAAGCTGGGACCCCTCTGCTGGGTTATTAAGAACCAGCTGACACCCTCTCCCAAATTTACACCCCCCCAGGGTGGCCTTCGAGCAGGACATCGGTGGTGGCAGCACATCCCACCTGGGCGAGTGCGAGGGTGAGTGCGGGGCAGGGATGGGGTCAGGACATGGTGGTGGTACCACCATGGTGGCCATCCCCTGATGTGTCCCCTTGTCCTCCCCTCAACCACCCCCCCCAGGGCTGGTGACCGAGAGCTTCGTGGACGAGCCGGACGGGCTGGTGTCGGTGAACCTCTTGGTGATCTCCTCGGTGGCCGCTTTCGTCATCGGCGCCGTCATCTCCGGCTTCAGCGTCTGCTGGTTCATCGGGCACCGGGACCGCAAGGAGCTGGCGCGGCGCAAGGACAAGGAGACCATCCTGGCCCACAGCGAGTCCGTGGTGAGCGTCAGCCGGCTGGGCGAGCGGCGGGCACGGGGCGGGCAACCCGGTGCCCTGCTGGCCCCGCTAATGCCCAACGGTTGGCCCAAGGAGTTGGCCAAGGTCACCCAACACGACCTGGACTCGGGGGTCTTGCCCACGCCGGAGCAGACCCCGCTGCAGCAGAAACGCTGCCCCGGCACCCTCCAGAACTGCACCTGGGAGCAGAGTCACAACATCATCAACGCCGCCTTGCGGGACCCCGGTGGGTCCGGCAGCACCGGCAGCTCTCGGCTGCACGGCGGCTCCGCGCGCCCGCCCCGCGGCATCCCCCTCTCCTGCCACGCCATCCTGGTGGACCAGGAGCTGGAGGCCGAACTCAGCGACTCCTCGGGCGATGGGCATTGGGGTCGAGACCCCCAGGAGGGTCCCCGCCCCCGGCAGCACCCGCCGGCCGGTGCCCGCCGCCCGCCCCGCAGCTCCTACGGTGATTTCGCCAGCACACCCCACCCCAGCCCCGACCGCCGACGGGTGGTTTCGGCACCCGGCGGGGAGGGGGGAGACTTTGCCGAGGGGCCCCCCTGGCACCCCGAGCAGCTGAACTTCAACGCCAACAACGGCACCGGCCGCCCCGGCGCCCACCTCAAGAGGAACCACACGTTCAACAGCGGCGAGGCCCCGGCGGGAGGCTACGGGAGACGGGGCACCACGGCCCGGGCACCCGGCACCCCCGGGCACCCCCGGGCACTGACGGACCTGCAGCACCTCCTGCGCTACGGCGTGGAGCGGACTCCCTCGGGAAAATAGGGTCCCACCCTCTGTGGGTGTCCCCCCCCNCCCCCCTGTGGGGGCCCCCCCCCCCCCTCCCCGGGATGCTGATGGGGTCCCCCCAGCTCCTGGGGAAGAAGGAAGGGTGGCTGGGCAGGAGCTCTGCGGGTATGGGGTGAGGTGCTGCGTGGGTAGGGGGGGACACAGACACCCCCTGGGTGCCCCTGGATAGGGTTTGGGGGTGTCCCCCCGGCTGGCGTGGGGCAGTGCCCCGTGCTCCAGCTCCCGGGAGGGGTCTGTCCATCCCATCCCCTCCCCAGGATGGACCCAGGGACTGCAGCACCCCTGGGAGGGGGATCCCTGGGGGGGCAGCAGGATGGATGCAGGACTGTGCCCCCCCCCCCCNNNCAACCTTGCAGCCCCTCGGCTTCATCAGCTGCACCCGGTGGAGGAGGTTGTGGGTGCTGCCAGCACCCTGGGGACCCCCGGCCGTGGGGTGTCAGTGGGCGTTGGTTGCCGTGATGGGACATGGAGAACATTTGGGGTGCAAGGGGCTGGGGGGGCCCTCAGGTGTGTGTGTTATCTGGGGATGGGGCACACTCACTCCCTCCCCAGCCTGGGGTCAACCCCTGCCCAGTGCCAGCTTGGGGAGGGGGAGTGGGCTCATCCATCCCCCCCTCCTGGAAAGCACAGCCAGGGGGTGTGGGCACCGCTAGGGCTGAGGGGGGGCGAGGTCCCCACCGAACCCACTCTCTGCTGGCAAAGGGTGCCCTTTCGGTGCCACCCCTGCCCCGGGGGTGGCAGGTCCCCGACGTGAAGGGGGGGGGGGG
>VYZX01010843.1:110754-125975 GCA_013401335.1 Brachypteracias leptosomus
GGAGCGGAGCGAGTCTAGATTCTGAGCGAACCTCCGGAGGTGAGTCCCCGTCCCCGTCCGGGACCCCCTTGTCCTGGGAGGCTCCAGCTGGGTGGGGGTTCCCCCGTCCTAGGTGGGGGTAACTCGGGATATTCCCTTCCCGGGGGGCGTTGGGGTGGCTCTGACCCCACTGACGGTCCCATCCTGACCCCCCCCAGCCCCACCATGGCCACCAGCGAGCCCGGGACGGAGCAGCCCAAGGCGGAGGAGCAGCAGGTCAGTGGGGACAAGGGGGGTTTGGATGGGGGTGTCCCTGCTTGAGGATAAGACTCTGGCTTATCCCCTCCTTGGACGAGCTTGAAGACTCCTCAGGGTACCCCAGAGGCACCTTCGGGGGGTCCCCAATGAGATTTTGGGGTGTCCATCACCCCTCTCACACTCATCCCAACCCCTTTGTGCCCCCAGAGCATCGGGGCACGGGTGGCCAACCTGCCCCTGGTGAGCTCTGCCTACAGCATGGTGTCCACGGCCTACACCTCCACCAAGGAGAGCCACCCCTACGTCAAGACCGTCTGTGACGTGGCCGAGAAGGGGGTGAAGACCCTGACGGCGGCAGCGGTCAGTGGGGCACAGCCCCTGCTCACCAAGCTGGAGCCACAGAGTGAGTGGGGATGGGTTTGGGGCAGCACCCCGTGGGGGTTGGGGTGCTCAGGACCTGGGCCTAGCAGAGCTCTTGCGAGGGGGTAGGATGGGAATAATCTGATTTTGTGTCTCTTGGTTATGTTGCCAATGAATGTTGGCTGGAGAAGCTGGAGGAGAAGCTACAAGAGGGGGGAGAACCCCACGAATCTTGGGGAACTCCAAAAACTGACCCCAGGAGAGATCTTGCGAAGGGTCAGGATGGGAATAATCTGATTTTGTCTCGTTTATGTTGGCTGGGGAAGCTGGAGGAGAAGCTGCAAGGGGGGGGAGCCCCCCATGGATCTTGGGGAACTCCCAAAACTGGCCCCAGCAGAGCTCTTGTGAGGGGTCAGGATGGGAATAATCTGATTTTGTGTCTCTTGGTTATGTTGCCAATGAATGCTGGCTGGAGAAGCTGCGAGGGGGGAAGCACCCCATGAATCTTGGGGAACTTCAAAACTGGCCCCAGCAGAGCTCTTGTGAGGGGTCAGGATGGGAATAATCTGATTTTGTCTCGTTTATGTTGGCTGGGGAAGCTGGAGGAGAAGCTGCAAGGGGGGGAAGCCCCCCATGGATCTTGGGGAACTCCCAAAACTGGCCCCAGCAGAGCTCTGGTGAGGCAGGAGGGTGTTAAAACCCATCTATTTTCTCCTCTCTAGTTTCCACCGCCAACAAATACGCCTGCAAAGGGCTGGACAAGCTGGAGGAGAAGCTGCCCATCCTGCAGCAGCCCCCAGAGAAGGTAGCAGGGTGGGGTGGGGTGGGCAACCACACCTGAAGTCGTGTGTGTGTCCCCTCAGCACGGCTTGACAGAGGGTTGTGTCCCCCCAACCAGCTCCTCTCAGACACCAAGCAGCTGGTGACCTCCACGGTGACAGGGGCCAAGGATGTCCTGACCAGCACGGTGGCCGGGGCCAAGGACGCGGTGACCAGCCGGGTGACGGGGGTGATGGACATGACCAAAGGGGCCGTGCAGGGCAGTGTGGAGCTCACCAGGTCGGCTGTCAGCAGCGGCGTCAGCACCGTCATGGGCTCCACCGTGGGCCAGATGGTGGTGAGCGGGATGGGCTCCGTGCTGGACAAGTCGGAGGAGCTGGTGGACCATTACCTGCCCATGACGGATGAGGAGCTGGGTAAGGAGCTGGTCACAACCCCCCTGGAGATGTGTCAAGAGCTTGGGGATGGGGGGAGGGGGTCACCTTGGAGAGCCTGGGCAGGCGATGCTGGCTCTGGTGGTGGTGGTGGGGCCACCTCAGCAGCTCCTCTCCCCCAGCCAAGCTGGCCACGGCCGTGGAGGGCTTTGAACCGGAGCAGCAGAAGCAGCAGCAGAGCTACTTCGTGCGCCTGGGCTCCCTCTCCACCAAGCTGAGGCACCGAGCCCTCCAGCACTCCCTGGGCAAGCTGCAGAGTGCTCGGCACAGCAGCCAGGACCTGCTGGCCCAGCTCCAGCGCACCCTCGACCTGGTAGGACCCATCCCCACCTCCCTCCTCCACCCCGTGCCACCCTGGGGGGTTCACCAGCCCACCCACGCCACGCTCTGCCTCTTCTCCCAGGTGGAGCACCTCAAACAAGGCATGGACCAGAAGCTGCAGGGAGGCCAGGAGAAGCTGCAGCAGATGTGGTTGGAGTGGAGCAAGAAGCAACCGGGTGGTGGGAAGGACCTGGTGCCACCAGAGGTAGGTGGAGGAGAGCAGGGGGGGGTCCCTGGGGTCATCTGGTGTCCCCTCCCTCCACCCCTCACCACGTTGTCCCCTGCAGCAGGTGGAGTCGGGCACTCTGGCCTTGCTACAGGGCTTGACTCAGCAGCTCCAGAGCTCCTGCCAGCCCTTGGTGTCCAGCCTCCAGGGCCTCCCCGCCAGCATCCAGGACACGGCCGGGCAGGTCCGACAGAACGTGGAGGAGCTCCGGGTGTCCCTGGCCTCTGTCACCTCCCTCCAGGACGTCTCTGCCACCGTGCTGGCCAAGGCCCGTGCCCATGCCACCAGAGCTCGTCAGCTGATGGACGAGCTCATGGAGCACGTGGCCCACAACACCCCCCTCACCTGGCTGGTGGGACCCTTCGCCCCCTCCTGCCAGCACCAGGTGGATGTGGAGATGAAGTAGCATCCTCTGGGGTGGGGTGATGTTGGTGTCTCCCCTGTCCAAGCCTCACTAGGAGCATCTACTAACCCCTGCCTGGCCCACCTTGCTCCTAACCTTCGTGCCTGCCTCTACATTGCAGCTCTGACCCTTGTCACCTACACCAGGGAGGTGCAGGAACGTGCCTTGGTTCCTCAAGTGCCTGTTGGGGTCATCTCCAGCCCCTGACTGGATCCCCTGTGTCCCTCGGTGCCTTCAAGCCCCTGGTCTTGTAGGGTCAGGGATGGCTCATGAAGCAATAAACACTCTGGTTAGTTTTGCACTGGACTGAAGCTTCTTTGGGGATGAGGAGGGTGGTTTTGGGGTCCCCAAAGCTCCATCCCACCACAAGGAGGGACTCGGGGGCAGTGATGATGTCCTGACCCTGTGTGAGTCACTTCATTAGAAGTCACGGGAGGGGCCAGCTTGGTGCTGAGCCCCCAAATCACCAGAGCAGAGCCTGGGGCTGAGGGTGAGTGAAGTAAGAGTCCCCCAAGGACCTGGGGACCATGATGTCCTGGTCATCCCACAGCCCAGCATGACCCCCAGCCTGTCCCCTGCACTGGTGGGACCAAGAGTGGAGGACAGAAGCAGGAGGTGGGGCCAGGGCTGTGCCCAGCCCCAGGGGCACAGTCAGGCCCATCCTGGGGGCTCAGAAGCTGAGCAGCAGCAGTTGGATGCCCACCACCCCCTCAGTGTGGTGAGAGCCACCAGTTGATGGTGCTGGGATGGGAAGATCCCATATGGCCAAGCTCTATGGTGCCTTCAGCTGGGCCAGGTCCCATGGTGGTGGTCTGAGGACAGGAGGTGGTTGCCCAAGCCTGGGAGGCACTGGTGGGGTTCCTGCTCCAGCACCCACCAGCACCATGGCTGGACACCACCCAGGTGCACCCCCAAAGCCAGGGGTGCCCCAAATTCAACCATCCACAGCCACACTCCCCCCTCCCTGGGCCATGCAAGGGTCTGAAAGGCCTTGGTGCCACCAAGGTGGCTCTGCTGACCTTCATGTCCTGCTGTTCTTCTGTCCCCTCAGTGCTGCCACCTGGGACAACGGGGCTGCAACAGCCAAAGGCAACGGGGGAGTTTGGGGGGGACAGATGGACAGACAGACCTCCCATCCCCCTTAAATCCTCCCCTGACCCAGGGTGATGTCCCAAGGAAGGGTGAGGGGCTCATGAACCCCTTGCTGGGACCTTCACCAGCCCCTCCTGGGGTGTGGTGACACATCCTTGTGTCCCCATCCACCTTCAAAGTGTCCTGGTTGTCCCCACATCTCCCCACCCTGAGGAAGGGGCTGAACCCCCTGGTGTGTGTCCCCCCCCATCTCACCCTCCTGCTTCCCAGCAGTTGGGTAAGAGGCACGGGAAGGGGCTTTTTTGGGGGGGTTTATTTGGGTTTTGTTTACGAAGGGTTGGAGCATGAATAAGCCCTGGAAAAGAACTAAAGAAACCTCTCCCCAGGGCAGAGTTACAGCAAGAGCCTCCCAGCAGGGCTGGGGCATCCCCCCCTCCCTCTGCCCTGGCACAAAGCTCCATTTGGCTGCCCCCCCAAGTCAGGGACACCCAGGGGGAGGTTGGTCCTGGTTTGTAGGGTGGGAAAGGGGAAGATGAGACCTGTGGGGACATTTTCCAGCCCCCCTCATCCCCGTTAGTGCTGCCTCAAGAACCAGACAAGTGGGGGGCTCTTGGTGTTTTTCATTAAAAAACCTTTTATATTCATTTCATGGCGGTTGAAATCACAAGAAATTAGGGGAGGAGGGGAAAAAAAAACAAAACAACTGGAAAAAAAACCCAACAAAGAAAAAAAAGAAAAACAAACAAAATAAAAGAAGAAGAAGAAGAAAGGGACAAATACAGACAAACCAGCAGAGCCCCCCCCGTGGTCGGTGCTGTCACGGGGAGGGGGCACAGGACAAGACCTAGGACACCAGCTACTGCGTGACTTGGGGAAGTAACTCAAGCAGGGGAGGGGGCTGGGGCCACTCTCCCATTGCAGCCCCCCCCTCCCCCTCAGCTCTGCTCCGTGTCAGCTGCAGCCTCCGAGTCCCCCAGGGCTCTGTCCCGCTCCGGCCCGGCTCGCTCGCCCTTGGGATAGTCCTGCACGCTGCTGGGGGAGAGCACAAGCACCTCAGCCAGCTGAGCCCCCTCCTGGCCCCCCCCACAGACCCCTTCCCAAGCTGACACAACCCCTGAGACCCTCCCCAAATTGGCCAGGACCTCCCCCAGCTCCAGGGGAGGTCCCAGCTCTGCCCTTCCCAGGCTCACTTGTTGTGGGTCTCCTCGGTGGACACCTCTGGCTCTCCAGCTCCTGCCCCTTGGCTTTTGTCCTTCTCCTCTGTGCCCTCTGATTTTTGGGAGAGGGATTCACCATTCACGGGACCTGACAAGTCTAAAGGGAAGAGAGAGGCTCAGACACTTGGGTCCCCGTGGTGGACCTCGTCCATCCTGACCTACAAGCCAAGGACCCACAGGTTGTCTCTGGCCCAGACAAGGACACGCAGCCAAGACTGAGGGGACCCCACTTCTGGCCCGACCCCAATAGCTACAAGAAGGGCCCCAAAGATGCCATCCAGGAGCAGGGTCAGTGGGTTTTCCCCACCAGCTCCTCCGGGAAGGCTCTTGCAGCATCACCAGGAGGGCCCAAGGAAAGAACTCGGGGATGAGGGTGGAAGATCCCAGTCACCAGCTGCCTACACAAGACCTGAGCCAGAGGCCAAGGGCGTCTCCACATTGCTCCATCTCCCCAGTGGCCTGGAGCAGCTCGAGCTGGCAGAGAGGAGCCATCCTGGCCCCAAACCAGCCCCCAGGCCCCACAGCCAGGGCGTGGGTGAGGTTTGCCCTCTGCTCTCACTGCCACCCGCCTTCCAGTCACTCCCTTCCCACTCCTGGCACTCCAAGGAACAAGGGGCTGGAGCTGCCACACGTGGCTGCTGCTCCAAGGGCCACCCCTGTTCATGTCCCTGGTCCCCAGCGGGATGGGACATGCCCTGAGAAGGGCCCTGGGGTCTCTACGTGCCCACCCTGAGACGTTCAGGGAGCGTTACCAGCATTTGTCTCCTCTTCCCCCTTCTCATTCCGTGTCTCCCCTCCTGACAGCTTCTCCTGGCTCTTCTCCACCTCCCCCTTGTCCTTCTCAGGCCCAGCTTTGTTGGCTTTCTGGATGGCCTCCATCTTTGGTCCCAGCACACGTGACTTCAACCGGGTGTAGACTTCAGCAGCTTTCTCCATCACGTCCTTGTTCGCTTTGTAGCGACGGATCTGCCCCAAGAAGAGGGAGGAGGGGGGGGTCCTTAGAGCTGGGGTGGCCCCAGCAGGTCCTCCCTCCCTCCCCAGGAGGGACTCAACCCCCTGGCCCTACCTTCTTCAGCGTGGCCACCACGTCAGTGTGCTTCTGCAGGATGTGAGAGGTGACCTGGAGCGTGCCCAGCTCCTCTAGTGCATTCAGACACCGCTTGATGTCCTGCAAGGATGGCACCAAGATCAGAAGCTGCCTGGAAGTCTCCTTCCTGATGCCCCCCCAGCATCCAGGAAGGCAAGAGGAGGCTCAGCTGATACCTCATAGCTGGGCTGAGGACAAGAGGAGCAGGGACCTTCAGGCCAGGCCCAGGCTCCTGGGCACTCACCGGGTTATCCACCTTCAGGGCAAACTTGACCTCGCTGTGAAGCTTCTGAAGTTTCTCTTCCACTGTGGGCTCTGGAGCAGCAAGAGAGACAGGCCAAGGCATGAGGAGGAGAGCACGGCCCTGCCTGGAGCCTGGGACCTCTCCTCCAGCAAGTTTGGCTTCCTCCTGCATCTCCAGGGTCAAACAAAGCCCCAGGGACTCTGGAGAAGATGGGTTGGGGTATGCCAGGAGCAGGAGGGTGTGTAGAGGGAAGCTCAGTGTCTCTGCACACCCTATAAATACTTTGCTGGGACCACCACCCCAATCCCTGTGGGAAAGACCCCTCCCCTTGATCCCTTTGCTCCCTCTCCTCCCCTCCACGATGGCAAAGCAAAGGCTCCCTCACCCTTTTTCTTCTCCACCCTCCTCTCAGGGATCAGGTCAGATTTCTTCCGGCCTCGTTCCACTTTCAAAGGCCTGTGGGAGGAGAAGGGGAGAGGGCAGCTCATGCAGGTGGCAGCCCCTGCTCAAGGCTGGGCTAACAAGAAGGGTGAGGGCACATGTTGGTGCCTCCCCCAAGCCCTCTCACTCCTCCCACGCTCCCACACACGTCTCCTGGCTCACAGGAGCCCTGAGACAGCAGCTCCCCCACATTCCTGGGATTACACAAAGACAAAGCCCCAAAGTGATACCACAAGGATCTTCCCCTCCATGTAAGGTGGAAAACACCAGAGCCTGGTGACCTCAACACCTCCTCCAGCTCTAGATGGAGGGAGGTAAGAGTCTGGCCCTTCTCTGGGTGCTGCTGGCCCAGGAGCAGCTCCACGGGAGCCCCATCCCCACCCCGGGGGGCAGCTGGGGAGGGCTGGGCAGGAGCAGGGCCCTGTCCCCAGAGGAAGGGAGCACCAAGGCAAGGAGGGGAGGTGCTGACTTGTTCCGTGGTTTCTCCTCTGCTCGGCCCCTCTTCTCCTTCTGATTTGGTTTCCTTGACAACTCCGAGGGCTGCTTCTTCACAGGCTTCTTTACCTTGGAGGAGAGAACAATGGAGGCGAGAGCAGCAGAGCCCTCCCTGCTGTGGGAGGGGGGGAGATGGAGCCACGGCCACCATCCAGCAACACCAGAGGCTGCAGCCACCACCCCACTGCTGAGAGTGGCTTTGGGGCAGGGGGTGTCCCCAACATGGGATGTAAAGGACTCAGGATGCAGCAGTGATGTGCTGCTCAAGTCAATATACTGGGATTTATGGCCTGCCCAGCCTGTGGTACCCATGGTCCTTCTAGACCTCAAGAAGGCCACCAGCATCCTGGCTTGGATCAGCACTGGTGTGGGCAGCAGGACCAGGGCAGGGATTGTCCCCCTCGACTGGGCTCTGGGGAGGCCACACCTTGAATCCTGGGGTCAGTTTTGGGCCCCTCACTCCCAGAAGGACCTTGAGGGGCTGGAGTGTGGCCAGAGAAGGGCAACGAAGGTGGGGAAGGGTCTAGAGCAGGAGTGTGGTGAGGAGCAGCTGAGGGAGCTGGGGGGGTTGAGCCTGGAGCAAAGGAGGCTCAGGGGAGACCTTCTGGCTCTGCACAACTCCCTGAGAGGAGGTTGGAGCCAGGTGGGGTCGGGCTCTTCTCCCAAGGAACAAGGGACAGGACAAGAGGAAATGGCCTCAAGTTGCTTCAGGGGAGGTTGAGGTTGGAGCTGAGGAACAATTTGTTGCTGTTTGGGGTTGTTTGGGGCTGTGCCAGGCTGGGCAGGGCAGTGGTGGAGTCCCCATCCCTGGAGGGGTTTCCAAGGCTGGAGATGTGGTGCTGAGGGCCAGGGGTTAGTGGTGCCCTGGCAGGGATGGGGGTTGGACTTGATGACCTTAAAGATCTTTTCCTACTGAACCAATTCCATGACTATGACACTAAAGCTCCCATTTGCAAGGCAGGGATGTCCCTACAGACATGGCCCTTCCCAGGGCTGCATGGGCCACCCCAGGGTAACTCCAAACCAAGACAAGTCCCTACCGCTCCTGGAGGTCCCTGCCCAGCTGACAGGGAGGTGACAAGCTGTCTGTCTGTCTGTCCCAGTTCCCCATGGCTCTGCACTCACCTCTTTCTCTAGCTCCAGTTCTGAGTCCGAGGAGGACGGGGCCTTGGCCCGGCCTTTCCGACCCTTTTTGGCCACCTCATCCTCTGCGCTGCTGTCCGAGTCCGAGTGCACCTCCTCCCCCTTCTCTGCTTTCTCCTTCCTCTTCTCCTTCTCCTCCTTCTCCTGCTCCCGGAGCCGCCGGATCTCTTCCTCCTGCTCCCTCTTCCTCTTCTCCTCCAGCTCCCGCCGCCGCTCCTCATCTCGCCTCTTCCACTCGCTGATGCGATCCACGTCACTGTCACTGTCACTGCCAGGGACACAGCAGGCTCAGACCTCGTAGGACAGGAGATGGGGACCCTCCAGCCCAGCCCAGAGGGTGCTGCTGTCCCAGCTGATCTCACCTGTCGCTGCTGGAGCTGGTCGGGACACGCTCGGGCTTGGGTTTCCTGCCACGGGGCTTGGGAGGGGGTTTCTCAGCTGTAAGAGAACAGGGAGATGTTCAGCAGGAGTCCTGGTTGTCTCTCTGGCAAAACAGCCCCAAATCAGGGTTGGCAGGGGGACAGACTGAGAGAGTTGGGGTTGTTGACTCTGGAGAAGAGAAGGTTCCCAGGGGACCTTCTGGTGGCCTTCCAGGATCTGAAGGGGCTACAAGAAAGCTGGGGAGGGACTTTTGAGGCTGTTGGGTAGTGGTAGGACTGGGGGGAATGGGTGCAAACTAGAGGTGGGGAGATTGAGATGAGACGTTAGGAAGAAGTTGTTGGCCAGGAGGGTGGGGAGACACTGGCCCAGGTTGGCCAGAGAGGTGCTGGAAGCCCCATCCCTGGACATTTGGAAGGCCAGGCTGGCTGGGGCTGTGAGCAAGTGATGGAGTGGGAGGTGTCCCTGCCCATGGCAGGGGGGTTGGAAGGAGATGATCTTTAAGGTCCCTTCCAACCCTGACAAGTCTATGATTCTATGTCCACAACAGGAGGAGACCCCAGAGCCTCAGGAGCCCCCAGGCTCACGTGCTCCCCGGTCCTGAGGGAGCAGCAGCGGCCCAGAGGTGGTGGCAGCAGCTCCATGGGTGTTACCTGGCTTCCTGCCCCGCGGAGGCTTCTTCACAGACACATCTGAGTCTGAATCAGAGTTGGAGTCTGACTTGGTCATGTCCACGGCTGCATTTCCCAGCTCTGAGTCCGAGTCCCCTTTGGAGTCTGAGTCGGAGCCAGATTCCACTTTCTGCAGGCACAGAGCAGGGTGGGGACAGGGGGTGGCAGCAGCTCAGCAGCACGCCCCAAACTGCAGCAATTCAGAGCCCAACTGGGCCACTGAGGCATCAGTGAGGTCCCTCCTCACACTGAACCTTCATCCAGCCCATGGCACAGCCCTGCCAGCCCCTGCTCCCCCCTCTGCCAGGCTCCTCTCCAGCCTCCCTCCTGCTGCACCACAAACTGAGGGTCTCTCACCTTCTTCTTCCTCCCTGCTGCCGGCATCCTCCGGGGAGCCCTGGCCACCGGCTTCTTCTCGGGAGTGAAGTCCTGGAGGAAAACACAGATATGAAGGAATGTGGAACAGTCTCATGACTTTCAGCAGCCAGTGAGTTTCCCCCAAGCCACTGTTCCCCTCCAGCCCTTTCCCCACTGCTCTGCCAGCCTCCACCCAAGTGTACCCCAAAGCCCCCTCACCTGGTCACTGTTTTTTTCTGACTCAGAAGACGTTTCTGAGTTCTCCTCCTCTGTCAGGGAGGGGCTGCCCTGATCCAGGTCACTGGAGGATTTCCGAGGCCGTTTTGTCACCGGCATCTGGCAGGAGGGAAGTGAGAATGTGAGAGGAGCCCACTCCCCACCAGCCAGCCCAGAGCCAACACTCCCTGGGAAGGGGCTTTGCCCAATGCTCACTGGGAGCCAACTCTTCCCAACTGCCACATGGACTCAGAAGAGATGAATTTGGCCATCCCACCACCTCACAGACAACACGAGGCAGCTGCAAGACCCCCAAACAGGCACCAAACCCCATTTCCCACTGGAGAATCCAGAGGGAGCTGCTTTGACACCCCATAGTAGGTGGACAAAAGCCCAGTGGTGGCCCCAGTGATCATGTCCTCCTGACCGGGACACCCTCCCATCCCCACCACATGGAAGCACCTCAGCCCACACTCACTTTCATAGCCAGGGATTTTCTCTTGAGCCCGCTCTGGTCANAAGCTGTGGTCCCCCCAGGGCAGAGTAGAGGGGGAGGAGAACCTCTTTCCACCTACTGACCACACCCCTTCTGATCCACCCCAGGATGCCATTGGCCTACAACGTGCCCAGCCCTTCAACAACAACGTTCAGGTGGCCCATTTCTAACTCCCCTGCACCCCAAAGCCACTCATACAGCACCCCAAGACCACCAGCAGCACCTTCTCTCCAGATCCCCCAGCTCAGCTTCCCTGCTTTGCTCCCCTCTCCCACCATCTCTGCCCAAGACCCCCAGAGAAGCCTGGACCTGGCAGCCCCTCCTGGCAGCCCCAGCCCCCCCAGACACGGCGCCAGACAAGCAGGGCTGGGTGCCTCACTTCAGCCTCTCCTGTGGCCCCAGAGAGTGGTCATTCTCCTCTGGCCAGCTGGCCACCAGCTCTTGCTTGGCTCTGGCCTCTTCCTTCTCAGGTGGCTTCACCCCACAGCACTTCACACGCCTTCCCCAGAAGAAAGCTCCACAGCAGGAATCCAGTGTGGCAGCCACTGCTCTTCCCAGTTGGGATCTCCTGTGTCCTGGTCCCTTGCTCCCATGTAGAGAAGGTCTCTTGGCTTCTCAGCAGCCCATGACAAGGTTCCTCAGGCGAGGATACTGCACCCAAGGGGGTTCCTGGAGCTGGGATTCTTCCAGTGCTGGAGCTTTCCTGATGGAAAGTCTCTCCTCATCCTTGACTCTTCCTGGCACACGCTTCATTTTGGTTTCAAAATGAAAAGAAAATCTTTTCTTTAGCCTCCTCTTCTGCTCCTCCAGGCATTGTGGCCACAAGGTAGAGCTGCCGTTGGTGAACCGTTGGCATCGCAGTAGGTTCCTCACCAACACATTCCTGACCCCTGCTGGAGTCCCTGGACAACACGGGTGCTGCCTCCTCCACCATCACCAACCTCCCACCAACCAGCTGAGGTTGTTCTATAGGTTTCCAAACATCTCCACGGCCTCACCTACCCCACACCTGCAGTTCTGGGTCTGACCATCTCCCACAGCTCTCAAACCACATTTTTCCTCCTGCACTGGCAGCAGCAGAGCCAAGCAGGGCTGAGCCTACCTCCAGACCACCTTGTCCTTGCAGCTCACCTCTGCCTCTTCAGACCAAGCCTATGGAGCTGCTTTGGATGCCTTTGAAGATCACTACACAACAAATTGTGTCCCACAAGGATGGTTACAAAATGCTCACGCCAAGCAACTGACAGTGAAGAGCCACCTCCTGGCCTGCTCTGAAGGCTGCTGAAGGAGCAGCCCAGCAGCTCTGGGCTCAGGAGCTCGGCAATGGATGAAGAAGGGGACTGTCCAACAGTCCATGCACAGGAATGTGGTTGGAAGAGACCTTGAAGATCATCAAGCCCAACCATTAACCCAGCACAGGCTCGGGAGCTGGGGATGAGCACGCCTTGAGTCCTCACTCCGACAATGGCTTTGGGAAAGCAGCACAAAGCACGTCCCCAAGGATGGAGCAAAGGAGCCTTCCTCCAGAGGAGGAGGAAGAGGAGGAAGAGGAGCAGAGCTGGCTCCCTCAAGAAGGGAGAGGACAGGGGAGGGAAGCTACTTCAACCCCGAGAAAGCCGATGAGCGAGCTGGAAGCGCAGCAACGAGAAGCAGGGAAAAAAAAAACAGGAGGAGAGCAACTGGGAGGAGAGGAGAGGTGGGGGCACGGGCAGCCCACGGCCTCGCTGCCCCCCCCCGGCCACGAGAGCCCCCCACTCACCGCAGGGGCACTGTAACTGGCGTGAGGGTTGTTCTGGATTTCCCACAATCCCTCGTTGAAGCCTTTTCTCTTGTTTGGTTTCCCATATTTGTCTTTATATTTCTCATAAGGGAAGAGATCTTTAGAGCCCAAGAAGGCGCTGGAGAGAAACAAAGCAGAGGTGAGCCCGGAGCAGAGGCAGCTGGGGGGGAGGGGGGCACAAAAAAAAAGCCCAGAGAGGGGGTCGAGGCAGCGCTTACGTCTCGTGGGTGCCGAAGAAGAAGATGGGGTACTTGTTCGGAGGGGGTTTCACGGCGCCGTCCGCGATGTCATCGATCTGAAAGGAAACCCAAAGCAGGAGGTGGTCAGAGAAAGCAGCTGGAGCACGTTCCTCTGCGAGGGGCCTCAGCCCCAGCCTTGGGGGGCAAGCACGGCAAGAAAGCACCCGGCTGAGGGAGGGGGGGAACACCCCAGAGTCCCACTGCGGCGTCAGGGCCCCGGCGGGATCTCTAGAAGAGTAACAGAAGGGGTCCGGCAGGGTGCTGGGTGCTGGGTCGTCTCTCCACCGCCGGGCCTTGTGCTACTCCCCTGAGATCCATCGCACCGGCCGCCTCGGGGTTGGGGAGGGGGGGAGATGCCCAAGCGAAGCCCCTTCCAAGCTCAGGGTGGGGGGTGATTGCTCCTGAGGGTCCTTCCTGGCTCCTGTCCGCTCCGTGTGGTCCGGGCCGCGGGCGGGAGCCTCGGGGTGGGGAGGTCTTCGGGGCAAAAAAAGGGGGGGCAGCCGTCCCCAAAAGAGCAAGCGAGCTAAAAGCAGGAGAGGGGCTGCAGATGGTGGCAGAGCCAGGGCTCTCCTGGAAGGACCGAGTCCTCTCGGCACCAGGACAGCGTGGGGGATGCAATCCCGGATCTCACGGCGTGGTGCAGCCAAAGCAGCGTCGTCTCCAGCACCCTGAGCCTCCCCGGGACCTGCCGGCCCCGATCCCACAGGGTTTCCACCTGCCAGGCTCTTCCCAGCAGACACCTTCAGCAGATGAACCTGCCTCAGAGCCCCGGGTGCTCCGGTGGCCCCGGCTCTGCCCGTTCCTCCGGGCCTCCTCCCGGCACACCGCGGCACGACGCTGTCCCCCGGCCGGTGGGACCAGTTGTCCCCCACCACACGCTCCATCAGCACCCCGCAAACTGCACCAGCACCCTCCAACCCTGCACCTTGCAAGCATTCAGCAGCAGCACCCCCCCCAACACGTGTCACAGCCCAGCCCTGTCCCCAGCATGTCCCACCCCCCCAAAACATCCCCAATAAGGGACAGAGCTGCAGCCCCCAGCCCTGTCCCCACCAAGGCAGGGATAGAGGGTGGGGGACATCCAGGCAGGGAGCTGGGGAGGGGTCTCTGGAGGGGGAGGATGAGGATGAGGATGGAGGGTGAAGGGCAGGATTCCTCCGGGATGTTGGTTGGGAGGGACACCCCCATGGGGTTGGGGTGCCTGGAGAGCAGGAGTGGAGTTCCCCAAGCCTGGGGTCCTGTGGGTGAGGCAGGGCTGAGCCCCGTGTGGTCACCCCAAGGGGGTCAGGGTGATGCTGGGGAGGGGGTCCCAGGTCCCCCTGCACGGGGCTGTCAAACACCCTCCTGGTGAGGGGCCCCCAGGTCTCCCCCATCCCCTGCCAGCTACAGGCACCAGGGTGGGACTCCCCATTCCTCCCATGGTGCAGGTGCCAGTATGGGACCCCCAGCAGGTGCTGGACCCCCTCCTGGCACAGGCACCAGTATGGGACCCCAATTCCAGTCTCAGACTCCTGTCCCAGTCTGAGTTTCTCCATCCTGGTACAGGTACCAAAATGCCCCCCCCCCATCCTGGGATCAAATCCAGTACTAGTACAGATACTGGTGTGGGATCTCCTCATCCCAGAGCACGACACCACCCCAGTACTGGGCTCCCATCCTGGCACAGCTGCCCATATGGGATCTCCATCCCAGTACTGGGTACTCATCCCAGCACAGGCACCAACATGGGAGTCCCCCATTCTGGTACTGACTGCCCCATTCCTGTGCTGGGTTCCCATCCCAGTATAGGTGCTGGAATGGGGTCTCCCCACTCAGTACAGGATATCCCATTCTGGAACTGGGTTCCCATCCCAGTACAAGTGCCAGTACAGAGCTCCCATTCCGGTATGTGATGTCCCAGCCCGGTACAGGTGCTGGGATGGAACTCCCCAGCCCAGTATGGATGCTGGTACAGGTCCCCCAGGCCAGTACCAGGCTCCCATCCCGGGATAGGTACCGACAGGTGTCCCCATCCCGGTACAGGACACCTCATGCCGGTCCCCGGTCCCCACCCCGGTAGGGATGCTCCATGCCAGTAGCAGGATCACATCCCAGAATAGGTGCCGTTATGGGCTCTCCATTCCAGTATGGGCTCCGTTACAACCCCTCATATTGTACATGCTTGTCCCGGCTCCCCACACCGGGACAGGCACCGGTACCGGGCTCCCATCCCGGGATAAATACCGGTACGTGTCCCCCATCCCTGGGACTCCCCATCCCGGTACAGAGTCCCCACCCCGGTAAGGGCACCGTTATGGCATCTCCATCCCGGGACGGGCTCCCCATTCCGGAGAGGAGCCGGGACGTGTGTCCATCCCGGTCCCGACCCCCCATCCCGGTACGGGTACGGGTACGGGCCCGAGCCCCCCCCCTCCACCCCGGCCCCGGCTCGCCTCCCCAGCGGCGCTCCCCGCGGTCTCACCCGGGCCGGCCAGTGCGGATACCCCTTCATCTTGGCGAAGACGAGGTCTCCGGGCTTGAAGCTGTGCGGCATGGCGGCCGCGGGGCGGGGCGGCGGCGGCGGAGGCCCAGGCCGCGGGCAGCACCGGGCACCACCGGCCCGCA
>VYZX01010843.1:126155-154303 GCA_013401335.1 Brachypteracias leptosomus
GACAATCCCCTCCCTCACCCTGCTGCCCACGCTGCTCTTGCTGCAGCCCAGGACACAATTGGCTCTCTGGGCTGTGGGCCAGGGCTATAGGGTGTGAGCCAGGGCTATAGGGTGGGGGCTGTGGAATGGAGGCCAGGGCTGTGAGACAGGGATATAGGGTATGGGTCAGAGGTATAGGTTGTGGGACAGGGTTATAGGATATAGGCCAAGGCTATAGGGTGGAGACCAGGGCTGTAGGGAGGGGGCTGTGGGGTGTGGATCAGCTGTAGGATATGGGCCAAGGCTATAGGGAGGGGGCTGCGGGGTTTTCAGTTCCCTGCACCCTGGGGCCAGGAGAGGTGGTTTCAGCTTGTTCTGAGCTGGGGGCTGCTGGTTCCTCACTGGGGGGCTAAGGCTGTAGAGCAGGGGTTGTGGGTGCGCGCCTGGGGGACCAGGAGGTCTGGGGGGGTCAGTGGGTGCAGGTTGGGGGGCTCTGGAGGTCCACGGGTACAGGCCTGGGTGTTGTGGGGATCAGTGGGTGCAGGTATGGGTGAAGCCTTGGGGGGATCCCTGGGGGGTCCCCCTCATACACAGCCCCCCCCATTCTCCTCAGGCCCCGGAGGACCGCGCCGACCATAGAGCAGCGGGAGGCCAGAGCGGCACCAGCGCGGGGGACACGCCCCTTCCGGTGTGGTTGCCGTGGGCGGGGCGGAAGCGCGGGCGGGGCGCGGCGGTCCCGGTCCCAGCCCCAGCTCCCTCCCGGTCCCGGCCCCGGTCCCGCCGCCATGCGCAAGTTCTTCCAGGAGATCAAGGCCGACCTGAAGTTCAAGACCGCGGGGCCCGGGCAGAAGCTCTCGGAGCCAGCTCGGTACGGGGCAGGGGGGATCCTCCGGTAACGGCAGGGAGGGTAGACGCCATCCCCGGGAGGGCCGGAGCAGCGTTGACCAGGCAGGACCCAGCCCCCTCCGCCTTGCTCCCGGAATCCACGGGCCCTGCTGCCCCGGGCCCGGTGACACCCGGTGCCTGGTGGGTGTAACCGGGCAGAGGCTGCCCGGGAACACCGGGCTGGGATTGACGCCGCCAGCCCCGGGGCCCGGTGGTCGACGCTCCCCGCGGTGCCCAGCCCGCCCTTCCCGCTGACACTCACCAGGCAGCGATGCAGCCGCGCCGGTGCGGCCGGTTCCGCGGTTTCCTCCCCCGGGGACACCGGGGCTGCCAGTTGTGGGACAGTCACCCTGGTGCGGGTCACGGAGCCCGTCTCCTCCTTCACACCCAGGGTCCCCAAGGAGAAGCCGAAGGCCGAAGCGGCCCCGAAGCCCCGACAGGCCCCGACGGATGAGGCGCAGATGGCGGCGGCAGCGGCGCTGGCCCGGATGGAGCTGAAGGCCAAGGCCAAACCAACCTCCTCCCAGGAGGCCATCAAGAACCAGGGTAGGAGCTCGGCCAAGGGCTGGGACGGGTGTTGGGTGGCACAGGAATGGGGTCACGTTCACCCGTGGGCTCCCAGGATAGGGATCATAGAGTCATAGAGTGGTTTGGGTTGGAAGGGAACTTAAAGCTCATTTCATTCCGACCCCCCTGCCATGGGCAGGGACACCTCCCACTACATCAGTTGCTCACAGCCCCAGCCAGCCTGGCCTTCCAAATGTCCAGGGATGGGGCTTCCAGCACCTCTCTGGCCAACCTGGGCCAGTGTCTCCCCACCCTCCAGGGCAACAACTTCTTCCTAACATCTCATCTCAATCTCCCCACCTCTACTTTTGAGCCATTCCCCCCCACTCCTACCACTACCCGACAGCCTCCAAAGTCCCTCCCCAGCTTTCTTGGAGCCCCTTCAGATCCTGGAAGGCCACCAGAAGGTCCCCTGGGAGCCTTCTCTTCTCCAGCCTGAACAACCCCAACTCTCTCAGTCTGTCCTCGTAGCAGAGGTGTTCCAGCCTCTGATCATCCTTCGTGGCACTCCTTGCCCAGCCTGGATTTGAGCTTGAGGTTGCCCTGACCCAAGTGCAGGACCTTGCACTTGGCCTTGTTGAACTTCTTGAGGTTGGTCTGGACCCACCTCTCCAGCCTGTCCAGGTCCCTCTTGGATGGATCCCTTCCCTCCACTGTGTTCACCACACTCCCCAGCTTGGATGGAGCACCTGGGAGGGTGTTGGTGTCCCCAGGGTGGTGCTGTCCTGTCCAAAGTCCTCTGGAACCTGCTGAACCTCTGCCCTGTTTGCCTCCATAACCCACGTTTGTCTCTTGCAGTGAGGAAGGAGCTTCTGGCTGAGGCAGCTGCGAGTGAGAAGGAGCTCCCAGTGGAGGAGAAGGTGAGAGATGCTGCTGCCCCTGCTCAGCACCCCTCTGTGCTGCTGGCCCCAGCCTCTACAGGGGGATTTCAAATGAAAAACCCCACCCCAAAACCCTTCCTGTGTCCAGCTGGGTGCTTGGTTTTGTCTCCTTCAGGACCTCTCCTCCCCACACATGGAAGGTGCCGCTGCCCCCTCGGTTTCAGGGGTTTATTTCACCTGCCCCTTGACTGGAGCTGTTGTGAGGAAAGATGAGAAGGAGAAGCACCTCCGAGAAGCCATCCAGTCGGTGAGCACCACGTCTGCTGGCTGCAGGGAACCCCAGGAGGGACCTCAAGGATCCTCTGGTCCAACCTTTCTCCTGTTTTAGCTCCCCTGCCACCCTTTTTACCTGGTTCTGTGGTGTGGGGCCCCTCCACTCTCTCCCTGTCCAATCCCCAGTGTCCCCAAAGGGCTCTGCTGTAGCCCAGCCAAGCTCAGCACTGGGAGCTCTGGCCCTGTACTGGTTTTGGCTGGGACAGGGTTAATTGTCTTCATAGCAGCTTGGACTGTGCTTTGGATTTGTGATGAGAAGTGTTGATTCCACACTGGAAACAGCCAAACTGAGAATTAGTGAATCAATTCCATTGTTGCACAATCAGCTTTTGCTTAATCTATTAAATCCTCTTTTAGCCCAACCCATATTTATATTTTTCTCCTACTTTTCTTCTTCCCTCCCCTATCCTGCTGAGGAGGGACCAAGCATGGTGCTGAGATGCCGGTCAGGGTTCAGCCACCACAGACCCCACCCCTCCCTTCATTTGGAGCAGCCTCAGCTCCCCCCTGACCAGCTTCTCTCCTTCTCCCCCAGTATTTCTCTGTAGACCCAGTGGCTGCCTCCATCATGGAGATTCACACCTTCAACAAGGACCGGGAGAAGGTCCGAGTGGGCGTGGAGACCATGGCCAAGTAAGTGGGAGGTTGGAGGACAAGTGACTTGTCCCATCCCTGCAAGGCCCGTGGGCAGGTGGATTTTCTTGCTGTGCTCCAAGTCTGAAGAAAATCAAAGCTGAACCCTTGAACCATCTGAAGTGTCGGTAGAAATAAGGTCAGCACCTCAGAGATGTTTTTAGAGTTGGTCCCAGAGGTTTGGGAGCTGCTGGTTGAGATCATCTTGTCTGGTCTGGGCATGAAAAACTGATGTGTTTGACTTTCCTCAGTTTTCAAAGAATCCCAGCATGGTCTCTGCAACCCTCACAGCAAAGAAATTTCTCCTCCTGCTCAGCTGGAACCTCCTGGGTTCCAGTTGGTGCCCGGTGCCCCTTGTCCTGTCCCTGGGCACCACTGACAAGAGTCTGGCCCCAGCCTCTTGCCCCGAACCTTTAGCTCTTGCTCAGCATCGATCAGACCCCCTCTGAGGCTTCTCTTGTGCAGCTCAGCAGCCCCAGGGCTCTCAGCCTTTGCTGGGCACAGAGATGCTCCATCCCCTCAGCATCTCCAGAGCCTCTGCTGGACTCTCTCCAGTAGCTCCTTGTCTCTCCTGAACTGGGAAGTCAATACTCCAGCTGTGGCCTCACTAGAGTAGAGGGGCAGTAGAACCTCCCTTGACCACACTCTTCTTCATGCACCCCAGGAGACCATTGGCCTACTTGGCCACAAGGGTTCATTGCTCATGGGCAACTTGTTGTCCACCAGCTCTTGTATCTATGAGAAATGCTGGGAGGTCTCAGTGTCTTCTTGCACCTTGGGGCAGCACATCCTGAAGTGCTGTGACCCAGATGGTGCTTCCTCTCCCTGCAGATACCTGGATAACATCTACCTCCACCCCGAGGAGGAGAAGTACAGGAAAATCAAACTGCAGAACAAAGTGTTTCAGGTGAGGTCACGGGACTCCTGCAGAAGCTCTGTCAGGGCAGGTCCTTGCCTGGAGCTCTGCATCTAAATTCCTTCCTTTTCTTCCAGGAACGGATCAGCTGCCTGGAAGGGATACACAGATTTTTCCAGTCTGTTGGGTTTGAGACAAGGACACTGCCTGTTCCAGGACAAGGCAAGAAATCTGTGTGTTGAGGTGGGCTCAGGAGTTTGTGCAGTGGTGGGACAGCCCAGGGGGGCTGGGGAGGGAGCTGAGAGCTCCTCAGGCTATGACAGAAACAGCCACTCACCCCGGGGCTTCTGCATTAAAACACAACGTTTTGTGGAGATCATAGAATGTTTGAGGCTGGAAGGGACCTCTAGAGGTCACCTGCTCCAACCTCCCTACCCCAGCAGGGACATCTCTACCTAGGGCAGGCTGCTCAGAGCCCCAGCAAGCCTCACCTTGAAGGACTCCAGGGATGGGGCCTCCACCCCCTCTCTGGGCAGCCCATTCCACTCATCTATCACCCTCGTGCTAAAGAACTTTTTTCTAATCTCCAGCCTAAATCTCTCCTTTCCCAGCTTCAAACCATCACTCCTGGTCCTGTCATTACAAACCCTTTTGAACAGACCTTCCCCTGCCTTCCTGGAGCCCCTTCAGCTCCTGGAAGGTCACTCTAAGGTGCCCCTGGAGCCTTCTCTTCTCCAGCTGAACAGCCCCAACTCTCCCATCCTGTCTCCACACCAGAGATGCTCCATCCCCTGAGCATTTTGGTCCCTCCTCTGGACACGCTCCAATCTGTCCCCACCCTTCTTGTGCTTGTACTTCTATCGTGTGTGTTACTTGGTTGCAGAGACCACAGAGGAGTTCTACGTGCTGAAGGAAGACATGCTGACCAAGCTGGAGGACCTCAAGGAGTACAAAGAGCAGCTGCTGAGCTCGGAGCCCCTGAGGGCCCAGCTGCATCGCCAGCTCTGCCTCTTCGAACCCTCCCCGGCAGCCGCTCGCTTTGAGCTGCCCAATGACTTCTACAACCTGACAGCAGAGGAGATCAAACGGGAGCAGCGGCTGCGGTGAGCTGGGAATCATGGAAAGGAGCTCTAGGATCAGCAGGTCCCACCTTCATCCAACATCTCCCTGACCCCCAGACCGTGTCCCAAAGCTCCACATCTACTCCTTTGTTGACCCCCTCCAGGGATGGTGCCTCCAGCCCCTCCCTGGGCAGCCTGTTCAGTCCCTGACCACTCTCTCAGCGAAGAACTTCTTCCTAATATTCAATCTAAACCTCCCCTGGTGCAACTTGAGGCCATTACCTCTTGTCCTGTCATTAGTTACATGGGAGAAGAGCCCAACCCCAGCCTCACCACAACCTCCTTTAGGGTAGTTGTAGAGAGCACTGAGGTCTCCTCTCAGCCTTCTTCAAGCTAAACAACCCCAGTTCTCTCTGTTACTCTTCATAAGCCATATTTTCCAGACCTCTCACCAGCCTCGTTCCCCTTCTCTTCACCCACTCCAGCCCCCCAATGTCATCCTGTGTGCCCAAAACTAGACCCAGTGCTCAAGGTGCTGAGCCCAGGGGCACAGTCACGTCCCTGCTCCTGCTGGTCACACCATTGCTGATCCAGGCCAGGATGCTGGTGGCTTCTTGGCCACCTGGGCACACACTGGCTCATGTTCAGCTGGCTGCCAACCAACCCCCCCAGGTCCTTTTCCTCCAGGCATTTTCCAGCCACTCTCCCCAAGCCTGGAGCACTGCTGGGGTTGTTGTGACCCAAGAGCAGGACTTGGCTGGAGGAGGAGGAGGGTCCTGAGTGCCCTGGAGCAGGTGATGCCCCCTGGGAACCTCCCTCCTCCACACTAAAACCTGGTTTCTCTCTAAAGGACAGAAGCAGTGGAGAAGGCCTCCATGCTGAGGACGAGAGCCATGAGAGAGAAAGAAGAGCAAAGGGAGATGAGGAAGTACAACTACACCCTGCTGAGAGTCAGGTTCCCTGATGGATACATCCTCCAAGGTAAAACACTTCTTGCCCACCCTTTAGACACCCCAAAAAGCTGCTCAGAATACCTGTAGCACAAGAATTTGAAGAATAGAGTAGCTTTGAGATGGGCTAAATGCAGCTGGTGGGATAAAGTGACAAAAAAACCAAAGTGGGGCAGTTTCTTGAAGAATTTTATCCATTTCCAAGCCCAGGGTTGGGGACTGGGAGCCAAGGTTGGGGACAGGGGGCCACATTTGGGACTGGGGACCAGGGTTGAGTGGAGAAGGAAGGAACTCAGGCACTGTTAATTAAAGCCTGCTCTGCCCAGGCTGCCATGAGCAAGCTGGACTCATTAGATGGGTTTGCTGGAGGAAGCAGCAGGAGGTTGCTTGTGTGTTCTCAGGAGATACAACAGGATAAATACCCAGCACATTTTGCTGCAGAACTCTGGAAATCATCTGAAGCTTTCCCAGCTCTTTGTTAGAACCTAGCAGGGGCTTGCAGCAGTTGAAGTCATATTTTTCTTTTGGGGAATCTGCTTTTATGCTCCTCAGTCTCATCAGGCTGTTTCTGTATCACTGAAGTAGTTCAGAAAGTTGGGATCAGTCCGTGAGCCCCATGAAACCAGCCACAAAAGGTTAGGTTTGGTTAGAGCCAGGCTCACTCTCAACATCTCTCCTTGTTTGCTCATGGCAGGGACTTTTTATGCACGAGAATCAGTGTCTGTGCTCTACAACTTTGTGAGAGAAGCCCTCAGAGAGGACTGGCTGCCCTTTGAGCTGCTGGCACCTGGAGGTCTCAAACTGACTGATGAGAACTTGGCCTTCAATGAGTGTGGGTTGGTGAGTAACAAAAAAAAAAAAAGATATTTGGGGACTTCAAGTTGTCAGAGTCATCTGCTGCTCGAGGACAGACTGAGAGTTGAGGATGGTCAGCCTGGAAAGGAGAAGGCTCCAGGGAGACCTTCTTGGGGCCTGTCAGGACTTCAGGGGGTCTGGCAGAAAGATGGAGACAGATATTTTAGCAGGGCCTGTTGGGACAGGACAAGGGGTGATGGTTTGAAACTCAAAGAGGGAGATTTAAACTAGAGAGAAGGGAGAAATTGTTGGTGCTGAGGGTGGTGAGAGCCTGGGCCAGGTTGCCCAGAGAGGTGGTGGCTGCCCCATCCCTGGAACCATTGCAGGGGAGGTTGGATGAGGCTCTGAGCAACCTGCTCTAGTTGCAGATGTCCCTGCTCAGTGCAGGGGGGTTGGATGAGATGAGCTTTAAAGGTCTTTTTCCACCCAACCCAGTCTGGGATTGTGAATTTAGAAGCCTGTGTCTTCTGCAAGCAAAGACACAACTGCTTGAAGGCTTCTGGCTGAGGGGGAGGAGATCTGTCTGGAAGGGACCTGCAGCAAACCCAGGCTGCAGCAGCTCTGTCAGAGGGGCAGCAGCTCCACCATGAGAAGAGGGCAGGCAGGAATAGAGGCCAGCACAGCTGGAGCACAAGAGAAAGCCCAAAGCAGTGCAGAAATCCACTCTTGTTTTTATGCCAAGTTTTCCTGGGCCTGTGAACACCCAGAGGGGGGTGTGAGGTGAAGGTAGAACATTGCTAGAGCTTCCTAACTCTTGCTTTTTCCATCCCAGGTGCCCTCAGCCCTCCTGACCCTGGCCTGGGACACAGCAGTGATGGCAGACATCCAGGCAGCAGGGGAGGGGCAGCCAGTGAGCCCCCTGAAACCAGAACTCCTCACCAGAGTCCAGACGCTGTCGTGAAATAAAAGGGAGTGGGCCCAGCACTGGTGGTTTTAGACTGTTCCCTCCTCTTCCCCAGGTGGATTGTTGGGGTTTCCAGCTACGTGACCTCTGAAGTGACTCTGGTTTAGCTCTAGAGTGGGAGTCTAGATTGGGGGGTGCCCCAGCAGGCACCTCCACTGCTCCAGTAGCCCCAGACAGTCTCGCCCAGTAAGACACCTCCAGGACTGCTCTGAAAGGCTGCAGGAGATGGGTTGTAGCAGGGGCTGCTCGAGGGGTTGGCAGGACCATGGTGAAGCACCACTCTCCTCCCAGGAGGAGAGAGGAGGTGCCAGTATTAGGCTGGTTGACCAACTGAGTAAGCCTAGATTTTGGGCTGGGCTTAGACCTTTTAGGTCTGAGGCTTAGACCTCAGCTTTTCCTTTTTGCTTCTGTGTGCACTGAAACTCCTATTGGAGAGAGTCTATTTAGATAAAACTACACTTAGTCTGATTAAATGGAATATTTAAAAGACTTGCTTCAGTTCCGAGTTATTTGAATCGTGGTGCTCTCAGAGGAGCTCCAGTTGGTGCTGGGGCTGGCACTGGTGTGACTGGTGCAGCTCTGGCATGACCCCCCTTTTCACCTCAGCATCTGCAGGAGGAGACCAGGAGGTGGACAACAGGCAGCAGCCAGAATTTTAGGGAACTAATCCATCAACTCACAAGCCACAGACCATTAAAAACCTCAAGTTCATTACATACATAAACCAGTTTGATACTGGTTAAGTCCTTTATACTTAAATCTTAAGATTTTCCTGTAGGGTAGAGACCAGATTTTACATTTACAGCAGCAACATGTACAGAAGCTCCATCTTCTACCCCTCACATGCCATTAATACTGACCTACCCCAAACCAGGAGAAAGAAAGGGCATTTTTCTCCTCTTTTCCAGCAGTAAAGCCTCTGTAGCAATTAAAACCACAAACAGGATGATCAAGAGAGCATAAATTCAAATATAATTGTACATCATTTATACCCAAGGCCATGCTATACAACATTATGAACAGAGTCATTCCCCCAGTGGCATCACAATGAGCTTATTCCAAACTCCCTCTGCTAAGTTTTCGAGAGAACTCTGCTACCTTCCACTCCAAAGGAGGATCAAAATTTCAATAATGCTTTATTAAGGGCAGATTAATATGCAGTATTTTGTTTAGGCTAAAAACTAGAGCTAGAAAATGGAAGCTTCCACCGGGTCTGAAGCAGAACAAAGTGCTGTCTTCTCTTTACAAGAAATATGGAATACTTTCAAGTATCTTGGGTGAAGATACACAAGGTTTTAAAAAGTTCTAACTCATTCTACATACATACAGAGAAGTTAGTAGGTGGTTTGAAGTCTCAAATAGTAGTAGATGGGCTGATCAGGGGGGGGTCCTGGTGAGCAGCTCCTGGGCCACTGGGTGCTGAAGCTGTTTCAGGAACTGCCAATGTTGAATCTGCAAAGGAGAAAATATTTGGGGGTTATTTTTAAAATAAATATTGTAGAATAGAATCATTGGGTTGGAAGGGACCTTGAAAGGTCATTGAGTCCAACCTCCTGCACTGAGCAGGGACATCTGCAACTAGAGCAGGTTGCTCAGAGCCCCAAACAACCTCCCCTGCAATGGTTCCAGGGATGGGGCAGCCACCACCTCTCTGGGCAACCTGGCACAGGCTCTCACCACCCTCAGCACCAACAATTCTTCCTTCTATCCTGCCTAAATCTCCCTCTCTTAGTTTCAAACCATCACCCCTTGTCCTGTCCCAACAGGCCCTGATCAAAAGTCTGTCCCCATCTTTCTGAGAGGCCCCTTCAAGTCCTGCAAGGCCCCAAGAAGGTCTCCCTGGAGTCCTCTCCTCTCCAGGCTGACCAAGCCCAACTCTCCCAGCCTGGCCTCCCAGCAGAGGGTTCCAGCCCTCCCAGCATTGCTGGGGCCTCCTCTGGCCCCGCTCCCCCCACAGCTCCACGTCTCTGCTGTGCTGAGGACTCCAGAGCTGCCCCAGCCCTGCAGGGGGGTCTCCCCAGAGCGGGGCAGAGGGGCAGGATCCCCTCCCTGCCCAGGGATCAGCCCAGGACACTGGCTGCTGGCTATGAACACACCTTGCAGGTCATGTCCAGCTTCTCACCTCCAAGTCCTTCTCCCAGGGCTCTCTCCAGCCCTGTGTTGATAGAGAGTTGCCCTGACCCAGGTGCAGGACCTTGCACAGGGCTCTTGACCCTCATGGGATCCACGTTCTTATTAATCTAATAGAATTTGCCTACTACACACTTCATCTGTCTCAGCTTATATCTGTTGCCAGCCTCCTTTTCAGTATTATTTCCAAAATGGTTTTAACACTGGGTTAACATCAACCTAGCATAAAAAATCACTTCAGCTATAAAAAGGATCATCATAATCCTTCCGACTCAGGCGGAGCTCAACACACCCTGTGCAGCAACACAGCCTGAGGAAGGAGAGGTGCTGAGCAGCATCCAAACCTGGAGCCAGGCTTTCATCTCCCTGCTGCAGCCTTGTCAGGAGCACAAGCAGCTTAGGATTAAATGCAAAGCTTCTTGAGCAGGGGTATTGTCTGTTAGGGAAGGCGAGAGGAGGAGCACAGCAACAGCCAGGAGAGAAAGGAGAACCCAGATCTGTCTAGAATGGGTCAAACTCTACAGAATTGAAGGTTTGGGAAATAGGCACAAGCTCTTACCTGTAAATGAGAACACAAACCCCACTTTCCTGAATTCAAAGCTCTATTGTGAGTGGTAAGAAAGGGCTAAGAGGTTTTGACAGGGGTTTAGAGGAGCTGAGTGCACATTATGTGGTTGGTGTGCAGCCACTGATCTGTGTGATCAAGTACATGGAGTTAAAACCTCACCAAGATAGAGGAGCTGCTCCACAGCCTCCTCCCACCTTTCTGGATCCACAGCCTGACAGGAGACACTAGAGAATCACAGAACTGGTTTGGTGGGAAGAGACCTTTAAGACACCTTTAAGATCATCAAGTCCAACCATTAACCCAGCACCGCCAAGAGCTTTGAAAACTCTTCTCCAAGGGCTGACCAGGACACAAATAAAAGCCACTGCTTCAATTCTAGAGCCCTCATCTGGCAAACATCTGAGAGCTGAGTTATTCTTTGATGTTATCTATCCAGTGTGCACCTAAAGCTTCAAGAGGCAGCAGCTGGGGGTTACAGACCAGACCTTGTCAGTCCTGGAAGGCTTTCCCCCAGAAACCAGCCCTGCTTGGTGACATTTACCTGTGTAAATGTTACCTGCTGATACTGACCCCAGTGTTCACTTTTTTTATCAGAAAAATAAACTAAAATGTTAGGACCAGCAGCCAACTGGAAGTCACGAGCACTTTGTGCTGGTTTGTTGAAGGGAAGAAGGGAAAGTCAAAAGGAAGGGGGGAAGAAAAGGCAAGAGCAGGTTAGAGAAGACCATAAAAAGCAGAGAAGTACCTAGAAACATCTACAGAGGAGAGAAGGGCAAGAGAAGGAGAGAAGGAGAGGAGGAGGGGAGAAAGAAGGAGGGGAGAAGGAGGGGAGAAGGAGGGGAGAAGGAGGGGAGAAGGAGGGGAGAAGGAGGGGAGAAGGAGAGAAGGAGGAGAGGAGGAGAGGAGGAGAAGAAAAGGAGGAGAAGAAAAGGAGGAGAAGAAAAGGAGGAGAAGAAAAGGAGGAGAAGAAAAGGAGGAGAAGAAAAGGAGAAGGGGAAGGAGAGGGAGAGAAAAAGGGAGCTTGGTGAAAAAGTGTCAGAAAAGCCATGGCAGGTTCAGCCCCACGTGGCTCCCACTCTGTTGTACCCTCCCTTGTGGGACCGAGCATCTGCCAAGAGGCTGCTGTCAATTTATTGTCCCACCTTTGCCTGGCTGTACATCCACAATCATGCAGTCATCATCTTCCTCATCCTCCTCAGTGTCTGCCTGAAATCCATCCATCTCTGCAGCTTCAGCCTTAAGGGAAAGAGAAGAAGGTATCAGCAAGATGAGGGTGGTGAGATGTGAGGGCAAGAACAGGGAAGGGCTCCAGTGAGTGCCCCTCACCATGGGGGCTCACAGCAGCTGGGAATATGTATAGGGAAGAAAAATAATCAACTTTTAAGCTTCCACAGCCACTGACTTTTGATAAAAGGCCTCATCTGCCAGGGCCTGGGCAGCAGAGAACATGCCAGGCTCCTGCTCTGAGCTGCCTCCCCATTTCCCAACGTGACATGAGCCCACGCAGTGAAAAATCAGATCAAACCCTAATTGAAAATTGACTCGGTGCTGCTGGAGCTTTGGAAGGGAAATCTCCCCCCTCTCTGCTGATTAGTTATTCTGAAGCTGGAAATGGGCTCTTGCCTGTCAAGTTTGAAGCATTTTCTCCCCCTGAATCCTCCTCATCTGTGCCAATTTGCTTTTATCCAGGGAGGGGTGACAGTTCTTCTCTTGGTGACCTTATTTGCTACCAACTCCCTGCTTTGAGTCAAGAAAGCACGAGGAGTGGCACCAACTGAAGTCACCCAGCTCTGAACAGCTGAGAGGGGGGTTTTGGTTGGTTTGGGGTTTTCTCCCCCCTCAACTGGTACCACACAATAGACCTAGAACTTGCTCCCCACCCCCTATGAGCTGTTGCAAGAGAAGAAATTTTCAATTTGCATCTTTCAATAGAGTCAGAGTTCTCAGCACTCCCCTCCCACACTCGTGCAGGTGCTGCCCACTTCAGCACTGACATCTTCCCTCTCTGCAGCTTATGTAAGAGCAGCTTCACCTACACAAGTCCTGGCATGAGCTTCCTGGCAGAGGAACCCATGCCAGGGGCACACAACCTGGTGGCCTTGACCTCCTGGTTCTCCCTGAGCTCCAGCCTTGAGATCCATCCATGGTGGGACCTCAACACCTGAGCTGGGTCATGAAAGGCTCATGGGACTCCCCCACCTTTGCTCTGAGCTGTGCAGCACCTCAAAAGGACATTTTTAAAATGCTTTTGAGAGCTTTGCAGAATCCAGCCCCTAATTAATTCTACTAAAAGCCTTTGTTTTGCTATTTCTGCCCGAGTAGTTGGTTATAAGCAGAATTTCCAGTGGGTGCCAAGCAGAGATTTTTATCTCTGCCTTTATTTAGCACACAAGAACAAACCCAAGCAGATGGAATTTGGGGGCTGAACAGCTTCTCCCAAGCCTCTGAGCCCTAACAATACTTGAAGGCAGAGAAAAGCCAAAGAAGCCAAGAAGAAAGTGAGAAGGAAAAGCAAAACAAGCCTTTTCTGTGGCTTCTCTCCTCACCCCCTTGTCCAGGGAGGATGAGGAATAAATCCCAACAGTGCAGAGCCTGTCCTGCCTGGAGGTGTGGGGGCAAACAGCTGATAGCACCAAACTCCAGGAATTAAAGCCTCACTGGTGCATGACAAGCATCTCACAGCTAAAAGGACCCATAAATTGGGTTTTCAGCCACCCTTTGGGCTGAGGAAGCTCTTAAACTGACCTGTGGTTAAAGCAGAAGCAAACCACAAAACTTAGAGCTGGAGTAACAACTCCTCCAACTCCACTTCATTTCTTTCCTGTGAATTATTATATGTTTAAACCAGCTCTTAAAATTCAGCTTTATGTGTAGTTGCCAGACTATTATGGGTTGAGTTGCAGCACTCAGGAACCACATTTACTCAGCACACACACACTGAAGTCAGTCACCAGCTCAGCTCTACATCTGGCAGCCACACACCCACAGAAACCTGTGTGTGGATTCTACACAGCTGTAAAATCAAGGCCAAGCAGACACTCAGAAACTATTCACAGCTTGGGTGCAACTACTGCCAGAGAGAACATGGAAGAACTGCAGGAGAACACTTCAAATAACAGACAGTCCAAGCTGGAGAGGCACAGAGGGAACTCAGCTCTGTAGAGTCACTAAATTGCACTTTTTTCCCCCCATGAAATCCCAGAATGCCAGGTTGGGAAGGACCTCAAGGATCACCCAACCTTTCAAGATAGAACAATCCAGTTTAAATGAGCTGTCCCAGCTCCCTGCCAAGCTGAGTCTTAAAACTGTCTAATGGAAGGGAATCCACCACTTCCCTGGGAGACTATTCCAAGGTTTAATTGTTCTCATTGTAAAGAATTTCCTTCTGGACTCCAACCAGAATCTCCCCAAGAGCAACTTGCAGCCATTCCCTTGTTTTTAACATGTGACTTCTTGTACAAAGGGAGTCTCCATCCTCTTGGGAGCCACCCTTTATGTGCTGGGACATGGTGACAAGGTCTCCCCTGAGCCTTCTCTTCTCAAGGCTGAACAGAAAGAGGACACACACCCAAGGACAGTGTCTGTAGCTTAATATTTTGCCTCTGCTCATCTCCTGAGGCACATCAGGACATTGTCGAGTGAACTGAAGTGCTGGGGCCTGAGTGGGAGTTGACCTATGGATGAATCCCAACTCAGCAACATGTTTTGTTCCCCAAGGCCCCACAGACAGAACCTGCCCCAGCTGCGTGAAGCCCCAACTGCCCCCAGGGGATCATGGTTGGGGTGGTGGGTGAGGCTAGAGAGAGATCAACCAGGAACTGACCAGTTTGGGAAGAGAAACAAGGAGCTGATCAGTTTGAAGAGAGTTTTTTGGGGCCAGCTGGAGGAGCTACTTGTTGGGGTCACTTGCTGAGCTCTCTCTCAGTGCTGTGTTCCCCCTTGGCTGATTGGAGATGGAGACTAAAAGATGAAGCTGTTTCTGATTTGAGATGGAGAAGAGCAAACAGCTGATGAAGTTCTGCCGAGTTTGGTGTTGCCCTGAGGAAGAAGAGAGCTGGCAGCACATGAAGACACCCAGCAACACGACACCAACCCACCTGCTCAGTGCCCCGAGGCCTCTTCATGAACTTGGTGATGGACATGCTGCCGGTGGCCTTCCTCTTCACCGCCACGGGGGTGGGCTGCAGGACCCCCACGCCCACCAGGCTGCCACCCTCCTCCTTCCCTGAAGAAGGCACCTGGGTGACGTAGTTCCACTGGCAAGGGACGGGGAGATGCTCCTGGTCAAAACTCTTGAGCACCTCGGAGTGGACGTACCAGCACATCCTGTACTCGGGTCTCTTCTCGTAGACAGAGTTCTCGGAAATGATGCGTTTTAGGCGGGCCTTGGAGGGGACCCCACTGTCCTCACCCACCGGGGTCTGCGGCCGCGAGGGGTGGGGGCTGGTGGGGCTGGTGTCACTGCAGTCGAGGGGTGCAGCCCCCTCGCTGAACAGTCCTTGCCTGCAGCACTCCTGGAACTCCTGGATGATCACTTTGCTCCCGTTGACGTTGCCGTGCAGCAGGGGCAGGAGCTGGCTGAGGACTGGGGGGAAGGAAGGATGGAGAGAGGTTGGGGAAGAACTGAGAGAACTCAGGGAAGAGCTGTTTAAAGGTTGATCATGGAATTGTCAGGGTTGGAAGGGACCTTAAAGATCATCTCGTTCCAACCCCCTTGCCATGGGCAGGGACACCTCCCACTCCATCAGTTGCTCACAGCCCCAGCCAGCCTGGCCTTCCAAATGTCCAGGGATGGGGCTTCCAGCACCTCTCTGGCCAACCTGGGCCAGTGTCTCCCCACCCTCCTGGCCAACAACTTCTTCCTAACCTCTCATCTCAATCTCCCCACCTCTAGTTTGGACCCATTCCCCCCAGTCCTACCACTACCCAACAGCCTCAAAAGTCCCTCCCCAGCTTTCTTGGAGCCCCTTCAGATCCTGGAAGGCCACCAGAAGGTCCCCTGGGAGCCTTCTCTTCTCCAGCCTGAACAACCCCAATTCTCTCAGTCTGTGCTCGTAGCAGAGGTGCTCCAGCCTCTGACCATCCTCGTGGCCCTTCTCTGGACACATTCCAGCACCTCCAGATCTTTCTTGTCATAAGGGCTTGAGAAAACTCAAGCTGACATAACTGGTACACACATTCCAGAAAGAGGATAAATAGACTGAGATGAATTTTTGATATGGGATTATGACAGGAGCTACATTTGATGTAGACAAGTCACCCCAAATAATAACAATCCCCTGAAGTGAAAGTTTCAATCCCTGTCCCAGCCTCTCCATGCAATGTTCACATCCTTGTGCTAATCACACATAGGAGACACTCAGTACTGGAACCTGTCACCAAACCCATCAGAGTAGAATCAGGGAATTGTTTTGGGTGGAAAAGACCTTTAAGATTGAGTCCAACCATGCCCCCATCCCTGCCAGGGCACCACTAACCCCTGGCCCTCAGCACCACATCTCCACACCTTGGAAACCCCTCCAGGGATGGGGACTCCACCACTGCCCTGCCCAGCCTGCCACAGCCCCAAACAACCCCAAACAGCAACAAATTGTTCCTCAGCTCCAACCTCAACCTCCCCTGGGGTAACTTGAGGCTATTTCTTGTCCTGTCCCTTGTTCCCTGGGAGAAGAGCCCGACCCCCCCTGGCTCCACCCTCCTGTCAGGGAGTTGTGCAGAGCCAGAAGGTCTCCCCTGAGCCTCCTTTGCTCCAGGCTCAACCCCCCCAGCTCCCTCAGCTGCTCCTCACCACACTCCTGCTCTAGACCCTTTCCCAGCTTCATTGTCCTTCTTCCTCTCCCCTGACCAATAAACAGCAAAATGGACTCAAGCACTGGCAGCAAGCAGTCCTAAATCTGAGCCTCCTCCAAGTCTTGGCTTTATTTCCTAGATTATCTAGAGTGAGAGTTTTTGGAGAGCACAACTAAGGCCATACTGGACAGAAAACTCCCTTCCAAGAACTCTCGGAAATTCCTTGGATTTCAGACTTGCCCTAACAGGTCACTGAGAGTCTGACACTCAACACAAAGCTCTGTCAGCCCCAAAGCAGAGCACAACAGCACATTAAGTACAACCATTTAACCCTCCAGCTCTTACTTTGGTGATCTTTTGCTCTTTTCTTGCCACATTTCTGAATCTGCTGCTCTTCCTCTGCCACAGGCGAATCCAGGACACAGGCTGTGAACTGCTGCAGGACCTTGAGGTCTGTGTTTGTGCTGCTCTCATTTTCTGCACTCTCCCAGATGCAGCCAATTTTCACGGGCTGTAGAACGTGGAACCTCTTCCCCTTGGCCATCAGCTCATCCCACTCCTTTGCTTTCAGCTTTTGACGAACCTTGTGATTCTCTGGATCACACTCCTAAAGGTGAGAAGGAACTCAATGCATCCACTCCAGGAAAAACAAAAGCTTTTTAAACCCAGCTTTTTACTGCCTTCCCTGAGCTACAGAAGCCTGCTCCTGATCCGTGCAGAGCTGAGTTAATCACTGCCAAGTCTACACACTTTCTTCCTCTGCCAATATTTGTTGCATCATTCACTGGAAACAGAGACAGAACCCCAGCAACACCCAGTTCACTTACTTCTGTCACTCCTTCATCTTCAGATAGGTACCCATGGGGTACAAAAAACCCATCGTCATCATCTTCATCCTCTCCATCCTCTTCATCATCCTAAAAATAAACTCTGCTTATTAGAAATGACACTGACAAAGGCATTAGGGTCACAAAGCCATTTTTCAGCACGTGGAATCCTTACCCCTTCACTGTGGGAGAGGCTTTCTCCAGGTTCCTCCTCTTCCCATTCTTCATCACTATCTACCTCGTAGTCCAGGAGTTTCTAGAAGAAATGCCCACGTGTCATTTCTGTGAATAATTTGCAAGCACAATCCCAGACCCCATCTGGGGCTTCAAAACCCAGCAGCAAGAGGGGACAGGTGAGGAATCATAGACTTGTCAGGGTTGGAAGGGACCTTCAAGATCATCCAGTTCCAACCCCCCTGCCATGGCAGGGACACCTCCCACTCCATCAGTTGCTCACAGCCCCAGCCAGCCTGGCCTTCCAAATGTCCAGGGATGGGGCTTCCAGCACCTCTCTGGCCAACCTGGGCCAGTGTCTCCCCACCCTCCTGGGCAACAACTTCTTCCTAACGTCTCATCTCAATCTCCCCACCTCTACTTTTGACCCATTCCCCCCACTCCTACCACTACCCGACAGCCTCCAAAGTCCCTCCCCAGCTTTCTTGGAGCCCCCTTCAGATCCTGGAAGGCCACCAGAAGGTCCCCTGGGAGCCTTCTCTTCTCCAGCCTGAACAACCCCAACTCTCTCAGTCTATCCTCATAGCAGAGGTGCTCCAGCCTCTGACCATCCTCGTGGCCCTTCTCTGGACACCTTCCAGCACCTCCAGATCTTTCTTGTGCTGGGGGCTCCAGATCTGGACACAGAGCTCCAGGTGGGGTCTCACAGGGTGGAGTAGAGGGGGACAATCCCCTCCCTCAGAATCCCAGAGAACGGGTGAACTTGGCCAACAGGATAAAGAGAAGAATTCACCCACCCCACCCATGAGGTGCTTACAGTGTCCTTTGACCACGGATTCCTGGGATGGATCATGGTGGTTTTCTTGTTCCAGGTGCCCCAGTAAGCAGGACGGTGATTCTCACAGAACTGCAGGAGTTTCATCCTGCCAAATTTCCCCCTTTCAGGATCAGCATCTGTTTTGCAGTTATCCACGACCACCACGTCACTGTAAAAGAGAACCAGCTTCAGCATCTCCAGGATGTTCTGCTCAGGAAAACATCTCACAAGAAAGGTTCAGCTCAGCCACAACCAAACTCAGAGCTGGAGTCCATTAGAACAGGCTCTGCCAGTTCTCCTACAAAAAGCCACCTCCCTTCTTAACACCACCTCTGGTTTAGCTGCTGGTTAAGTTTGCTTGATAAAGTTATCAAACACCACAAAGGCCTCTGGTGTTCAGGGCTGAAGGTGAGATTGCCTGCAGGGAAGGATTTGAGAAGCTCTGTATGGAGTGAAGGAACTCCACCTCGTTGGGGAAACAATTCTGAGTATTCAAAGAAAGGCTCCATCTTTGCATCATCTCTAATATTAGAATATGACTTAACTCAAAACCATTCACAGAATCACAGAGTGTCAGGGGTTGGAAGTGACCTCAAAAAATCATCTGGTCCAACCCCCCTGCCAGAGCAGGGTCACCCAGAGCAGCTCACACAGGAACACGTCCAGGGGGGCTTGAAACATCTCCAGAGAAGGAGACTCCACAACCTCCCTGGGCAGCCTGGGCCAGGCTCTGGCACCCTCACCACGAAGAAGTTTCTTCTCCTATTGATGTGGAACCTCCTCTGTTCCAGCTCACACCCATTGCCCCTTGTCCTATCCCTGGATGTCCCTGAGCAGAGCCTGGCTCCATCCTGCTGACACTCTCCCTTTACAGATTTATAAACATTAATAAGATCACCCCTCAGTCTCCTCTTCTCCAAGCTAAAGAGCCCCAGCTCCCTCAGCCTTTCCTCAGCAGGAGATGTTCCACTCCCTCCATCATCTCTGTGGCTCTGCTCTGGACTCTCTCCAGCAGTTCCGTGTCCTTCTGGAGCTGAGGGGCCCAGAACTGGACACAATATTCCAGCTGGGGTCTCCCCAGGGCAGAGCAGAGGGGAGGAGAATCTCTCTTGACCTACTGACCACACTCCTCCTAATCCACCCTTGGCCTTCTTGGCCCCAAGGGCACATTGCTGGCTCATGCTCACCCTGCTGTCCACCAGCACCCCCACAGTTCATTGTATAAAACCAAGGGAAGAACCCCCCAAAGCACAGACTCACCTGTTGACTGTGTCAGTGCTGCTACTGACAAAAGTGGGTCCAGTTTTCCGTGGCTTACGACACTTGAGATCCCTCAAGAAAGAAACTTCACTGTTCTGTGCCTGCAGGAGCTCATCCAGCTGCTCCAAGAACTCTGGGTCCAGGGCAATTCGGCAGAGGGGAGCTAAGACCATGTTCTCCTTGATTTCAAAAGGAGCAAACTTCCCACAGGAGCCAGCAAGAATCTGAAATAAAGAGTGAGGCTCGTGAGCACCTGGGAAACTGCAGCACAACACGTTGCAGAGACACAACAACCCTCAACACCAGCTTTGGGGGGAGATTGAGGTTAAACCTTTCCTAGCTGAGACTCCAAGAGATCTTCTCAAGGGAGTCCAGCAGAGGATGGAGCTGAGGTTTTTACTAAAACAACTACCAACCTCTTTTGCTGTCTCTATTCTGGTCACAGATTTTTAAATCCTTTACAATTTTAAAGGAAGGGAGTAAGAAATACTAATGCTTTGTCCACCTAAGGAGCTCTAAAGGCTGGATCAGTGTCTTTGTTAGCAGACAGCTAATGAAAGAGCAACAAGACCCAGGACTAGTGATATCTCACCTTGGGGGCTTGTGGAGTCTTTGGTTTCTGGAAGAACCTTGTGATTTCTGCCTTCTGTGCATTAATTCGCTGCAAACAGAACCCAAATGCAAATGAGAAGCATGAAAATAGGACAAGGCTCTATGAGGTGAGCTCATGCACGACCCAACTTCAAATCCAGGGAGGTATAAAGCAAAGTTCAGTCATTTATCAGCTCCTGTAACTCCAGAGAAAATGGATTGTCTGTAACACAGCTCTGGTGTCACTGCTAAGACAAAGGGCAGAGCTCACACATGGGCACTGAGAAAACAAGTGCAGAAAAGGCTTTAACAGGTAAAAGCAAAGACACTAACAAGTAAAAATAAAGACACCACCATGAAGAGAAGGACAGGAAACCTGCAGGATAGAACTGATGGAGCAGCTCCTCCAGATCAGACTGGACAGGCTGCATCCCACATGGACACACTCACTCCCAAGGGGCACCCAGGGCAGGGGACACTGCCTGGGAAGCTGCAGTAGCCCCGCTGTGAATGGCTTGGCAGCCATCAGCAGGGTGCCAGGGAGCCCATCACTGTCATCTTGTGGTGGCAGAAGAGTTTTGAGACAAGCCAGAGAAGGCATTTACCTTTTCCTCCTCTCTTAACCGTTTCTCCTCTTCTTTCTTTCTCTTCTCCTCAAGTTTGGCCCTTGAAAAGAAAGATCAATTTAATTGTCATGAATCACAAAGGGTTTATTTGCACTGAGGAAGAGGGGAGGAGGCCCAGACCTTGACTAAGACCTCACCATGCCAGAAGATAAACTATTCATTCAGGTGAGGACCATGCTTGGTTAAGCATCCAGAAGACTCTTTTCATTCCTTCTAGAGCAAATATTGATCTGGCGTAGCCACAAAGCAACTGGGCTGCTTCAACAGCACCAGGACAGGCTGTTTATGGGATTATCAAGTTACAAGCAACTTCCTCAACAAACAGGGCACCAGTGCCAGCAAAGTGCTCCAGTACAAGCAAGACTGGTCATGAAGGGAACACCCAGTGAGGCACGACGGAGCTTTTCAACCATTTCCCCATCAGGTCAGCCAGCAAGCAAGAGGGACTGGTCTGGTGTAGAGAGTCCTTCAAGCACTTCAAAGACACCCCGTGCCAGAGGCATGTGCTGTTGGATCAGCAGAGCCCCTAGAAGGGCCAGGTAGAGTGGGAAAGGTGCTCCCATCATTACACTTCATTCCCCAAGCCCTGTGGAAACTCACTCCAAAGCCTCCTGCCTCTCCTTGCGCTTCTCCTCCTTCACCCGCAGCTTCTCGGCCTTTTCCTTCTCTTCCTTCTCTTTCTTTTCTCTCCTTTCCTTCTCCTTCAGCTCTTTCTCCTCCTCCTTCTTCTTCTTTGCCTCCTCCTTGGCTCGTTCCTTTGCTGCTTTGGCTTCTTCTTTCAGCCTCCCCTTCTCCTCCCTTTCTGCCTGCAGCTTCTGCAGCTTGTCTGCGCGCTCCTGGTCCTGGGGCAGAAAGGGGCCATGAAGGGAGGTGGCTTTTTATGTGCAGCAACAGCTACTGCCATAAAAACCTCCATTTTAGGACTTCATGTCTTCACCCACCCCATGCTTGACCTACAGCATCATTTCTAGCTCTGGCAGGACACGAGGGTATTAACTGTGGCTACCTGTAGCCAGCAGAGCTACCCCAGACTGCTCTTTAAAGGCATTAATTATTATTTTTTCCTAACAAATGGAGGTGTTCCCATTATTCTGAGCATCAAGGAAAGCTTTGGTTTCTACTTGCTTTATATCTGAGTCATGTTCATTACAGAAAGCTATACAGGAATTTTAAACCATTATTTGTTAATTGATTAAAGGATTTCAGATTGTTTCCAAAAGGCTCTCTTTGGAAATCTCAGGATTTTAGATCCATGCAGGGCTGCCACAGCCAATGTTTGAGAAGTGAATTTGATCTGATTTTGCATTATAAACCCCTAATGGATTTTCTGATGATGTTTTTCACTATCTCAGGCACTGAGTCTCCAAACTCAGGATTGTGCAGCTGCTTTAGGAGACCCAGAGCTCACAAAAAAATGGTCCCTTGTGTCAGCCTGTGATAAATAATCAGACAGCACCAGGTACCCTGAGCTTATTTAAGGGGCACTATGGGAAGAACAAGGAGAAGATCACACTGAAAAGTGTTGCCCTTCAGAGTATTTCATCCCAAGGCAGCTGAAATTTCCATTATGGGTCTAATGACACAAAGGAGAACGTGGAAAAAAAATGTCAGAGCCAAGACAGCTTCCCAAAAAAAAAAAGAGAGCCAAGAAAGAGCTTCCCAAGGTTGTAGGTTGGTGACTTCAACAAGGGTGTCTGTGCTCAGAGACACAAATATCCCCCCCAGGCATGTGCAGGTTGAGTTTTATTTATTTCCCATCTCTTCTTGGCAATGTCAAGCCCAACAGAGCAGTGTCACCATGTCCAAGTAACTGTGGAAGGCAACCAACAGATAAAATTGTGCCAAAAACCCCCAACACTGTCACAGGGGAGTTGTGGTAATGGGTGAAAAGCTACTGGGTAGCCTGGGAAATGGTGGGAACTTCACAGCAGGAGTGGCAGAGCTGATTAATTTGGAGTGGAATGAAGGTTCTGCTCTCATCTCTCCCTCACATGACTGCTCTTTGCAGAGAGGATGGAAGAACAGTCTGGAATTCTAAGGGGCACTGTAGAGAGCACCCTGTGAGCTGGCTCAACAGTATAGAGCTTTTATAAACCACCCCACAGCCCTCTGCCAACTTTATAAGCTAAGAAACACACTAAGGATGGATAAACATGGACTTTCCCCACTGCAGTTAAAGCCAGACCCACTTTTCCAGCAGGTAAAACCCCCTCACACTCCTTGGGAACTCCTTGGGATCCATCAGCCCTCTTCCTATTTAGGATTTTCTGACTGAAAGCAGGACGGAGGGTGAAATTATTGCCCTGCTGTTCTGGTATGGAATGGAGCTTGGGTGTTTCCATCCAATAGTTTCTCCAGCAATCCCTAAACACAGTGACCCATTTGTCTCCTTTATTAATGAGGAACAGAACATCAGTTCAATGGCTTAAAGGATGGAAGGCTGAGAACAATGAAGTAGGAACTGACCCTAAATTATAGTATTGTTGAATGTTTTAGGTTGGAAGGGACCTTAAAGCTCATCTCATCCAACCCCCCTGCACTGAGCAGGGACATCTGCAGCTAGAGCAGGTTGCTCAGAGCCCCAAACAACCTCCCCTGCAATGGTTCCAGGGATGGGGCAGCCACCACCTCTCTGGGCAACCTGGCACAGGCTCTCACCACCCTCAGCAGCAAAAATCTCTTCCTTCTCTCTTCTACATCTCCCTTCCTTAGTTTCAAACCATCACCCCTTGTCCTGTCCCAACAGGCTCTGATCAAAAGTCTGTCCCCATCTTTCTGACAGGCCCCTTCAAGTCCTGAAAGGCCACAAGGTCTCCCTGGAGCCTTCTCCAGGCTGACCAAGCCCAACTCTCCCAGCCTGGCCTCCCAGCAGAGGGTTCCAGCCCTCCCAGCATTGCTGGGGCCTCCTCTGGCCCCACTCCCCCAGCTCCATGGCTCTGCTGTGCTGAGGACTCCAGAGCTGCCCCAGGGAGGCCTCCCCAGAGCACAAACAGAAGGCTCTTGAAGGTCTCACTCTTATATGGCCACTTATGAGGCTGCACCTACCCATGAAGGGCTTGAACAACAAGCCAAAAAGCCTTTTGACAAGCAGGCAGCACCATTTACAGCTCCTTCATTCTGCACCAAAGTGCCCAGAAGGGTGGTGCAGGCCTCCCACACCTCCCTGTGGATGCACCAAGGAGCTCTGGAGGGAGCCAAGCTCTTTAACTGCCTGCATTAAGAGTCTTCCATATTCATCAGCAGGCACAGAGATCTTCCAAGACAGAAAGCACAGGGCTCTGCTCACTGTCAGCTGCAAAAGCACAGCAGTTAATGCTCTAGGGCAGGGAAAGTGCCTTACTCTTTGCAATCTCAGCTTCTCCTTCTCTGCAGAGCTTTTGGGGAGTTTCTGAGGGACCTGGAATTAGAAAAAAAAGCAAGTTTTAGAGCCCCCCATCATTCCCTTTCCAGCAGGCACTAGAACTCTAAAAGAGCAGCAAGCTCTTGGATCCTGTTTTATTTTGGATCCTATTACATTATATTTTTGGATCCTCTCAGCAGCACTCTCAGAGATGAGAGTATTCAGCAATTTGTGTCTTTCCCCCAGCACCAGCTCTGAGGACACAGTTCAAGCATGTCTAATTTACATTTTACAATCTCACTGATTTCCATTGCAGCCTGAATCCATCTCAATGCTCCAGTTTACACCAAGCCCTCCTAATTCCTGAGATGTGCATAAACAAATCCCTCTCATCTCCTCACTTCTGAAGGATCATTTGGGAGGGGATATCATGGGCAGAAAAAACAAACAGAGCAGCCAGAGCTGCTCCGAGCCACGAGAGCACAACAGAGGACATTTAATTATAGCAAAGTCACTTCCTTTGAGTTCAACTTGATTTGTTTGGGGTTTTTTTTGCATCCTACCACTGGCTCTTGCTATTCAGATAGAAACCCTGAGTACAAGGATTATTATCCATATTTTAATGCTGTTTCTTCATTTAATTGGAGTTTTCTTGCTCTTCCACAATCCCCAACAGGTCACACTTCTCATTTCACTTAAAGCTGGTATTTATAGGGGGGAAAAAAAGGTACTTTAAGAGCATTGTCCACAGACTACTCAAAGGCTTAACTGGTCAATATTTGAGCATATTGTGGCCTGCTTTCTGGTACCACCTCCTGCTTCTCCTGCCATTGGCACTGTGTTTAAACTCCAATTAAAATACCAATCACTTTATTTCCTGTACTCACAAACATTCCACTTTATACTGCATGAATACAGAACCTCCTGATACACCTTTACCTGCACCAAAATAAAAACCTCTTTCCCCTGGGAGCTTTAGTTTAAGCCAAACTGTTCCCACTTGGGAAAAAAACAACATTCCAGGACAGACACTGTTCCCATCTGAGGGAAGCAGCACCTGAGTTATTCCAGCCTCACTTCATGCCCAGAAAACCCTTAACTTGTTCCTGTTATCACATTATATCAGGAGTCAAGTATTTTTTGTTTGTTCTGCTACATTGGAAACACTTCATGCCTGCTTGAGCTGATGTATTTATTGTAGAGATGAGAGATTGAGTTTTAATAGTATAAAAATGGATTATTCCCCTTGAGGAGTGCACAGAAGAAATGGGAGACCTGTCACATCATGAGCTCCAAGCACCAGGTAACTCATCCACTCCTCCTCCAGGCCAGGGAGGTTTGTCCTCACCTGTGGGGCAGTTTCTCCTTAAACCCTGGAGGGACAGTTGGTGAAATACTTCATAAAAGGCTTTAGACACCTCAGCAGGGAGGCCACCAGCTGCTTCACCTCAGCCACACACTCAATTCTCCACCTCTGGCAGTGCAACATCCACTCCCCCATCAAAGCCTCCCTCTAAGAATGGAGTGGAGCAGAACAAATGAGTCAGTCCAGCCTAACTATAGGCAAGGATTAGCTACAAGGATTCTCCAGGACTGCTCTGCTTCACTGGGGGCAATTGTGTCCTCCAGGAGAACCCCCCATTGATCTCCTCCCCAAAATGGGGCAGTAAACAGCAATCCCCCACAAATGTTTCAGCCACCCAGGCAGATGCTGTTGTCCTCTGGAGCTTCCTCTTCAATCCAGCATTGAAAAATCAACATTTTGGGGGCTTATGCTGGAGCAGAGCTACTAAACTGGACCTAAGGTGACAATAAACCAGCTCATCCAGAGTTAATTTCAAGGAGTGCTTCAGCTTCAGCTTTGCACATGCCCAGGTGCACTGTCTGTGCAGAGACTTCTCCCTAGAGCCTGTAAGGAGGTGGCTGAGAGCACAGGCCACAGCTGCAGAAATTCAGAGCTGGAAAAGTACCTGCATCATTAAGGGGGGAAACATCCTCTCCCAGTAATGACAGCAGCTTCCACAAAGAGAGAGCAGAGGCTGGAAAATGTCACCTAATGGACACAATTGCTTTTGAACACTGTGCTTAACCCAGTTAGCAAAGTGCTGAGTCCCAGGGCAGGCACTTCAGAAGGAAAAATAAATATATATGAGGCTGTAACAGAATTTGAAGTCACATTCACAAAGGCAAATTCACCAGCAGCTCAAAACCAGGTGAGATTTAAATCCTTTAGCTACAGGATTTATATGAAGATTCAGAAGGGCAATAATTCAGTTGTTATTAACAAACCAACACCTTCCACACATCTCTCAATATCCTATGGATGCTTTTCACTACAACCTGCACGACTCATGTGCAACTCCAGAGGTTTTAAATAAAACAAAAGCCCATCAAGGAGAGAGACCAACCTTCCTAAGAGGTGTGGAGGCAGCTAAAGGACTAGAATTCCTCTTCCTTTCTGCAGGGGGCTGCACCTCGGGGGAGCTGATGGAGGAGGAGTTGGTGAGTCCAGAGTCTCCTTCATGAGATGACTCCAGGGTTTCATTTCCTGACGTGGTACTTCCATCCAGAGAGGTGACCTGGGGAGATTTTGCAGTCATAATATCCTCCAGGAGCACCACAGGCATCTTCCCCTCAAAGATGACATCCTTCAGTTCACTCTGGTTTCCCTTCAGGTTTTCCCTGGTGTGACACTCTGTTAACCTGGAACAGGCCTGGATTCCACCTCCCAAACCTTCACCTTTACTGGCTACAGCACCAGTCTCCACTGACCCATCTGCTTGGCTACTGGGAGCAGAATTCAGGCAACTCAACTGCTTTAGCTCTTTTCCTAACGTGCCATTAGTTACAGCTCTGGATGAAGATGCTTTTGAGTCACAATCTCTGTGTTCTCCATCATCACTCAGTCTATGGCCAGAGCCCTGTCTCAGCTCCAGCACAATGACAGTTTCATCTGTGGGGTCTTTCGTGGTTTTCTGTATAAAATGGTCTAAGGGACCCTTCCCAGTAACAAGTTTGGGAGGGAAATTCACATCTGAATCCAGCTGGCAGTCGTTCTCCACGTTGTCCAGGGAGGCACACGAAGCATCCAGGGAGGAATCTTTGCTGGGACCAAAACCACTCTGGGAGCTCTTCACTTTCTTGACTTCTGAGTCTGTCTCATACTTGTCCTTTGGGACAGGATTGAGGCGCTTGAACGGCAACCGAGCTGCAAGGAGAAGGGTTCAGCATTTTAGGCCCATCATACACATCACTGGGGTGAGGGGAATTAAATAAGGGGATATTTAATGGGTTCTAAGGCACAAGAATTCAGATTACCCAGTTAGGATTGGTTATTGCTGCAAAGCCAGTGTAATTTTAAGAGGTCTTGTTGGGACAGGACAAGGGGGATGGGTTTAAACTAAAAGAGAGAGATTTAGACTAGAAAGAAGGGAGAAGTTGTTGGTGCTGAGGGTGGTGAGAGCCTGTGCCAGGCTGCCCAGAGAGGTGGTGGCTGCCCCATCCCTGGAACCATTGCAGGGGAGGTTGGCTGGGGCTCTGAGCAACCTGCTCTAGTTGCAGATGTCCCTGCTCCCTGCAGGGGGGTTGGGCCAGATGACCTCTAAAGGTGCCTCCAAACCCAAACCAGTCAGTAATTCTGATTCTGTATTTCACAAGATCAAGTCTGACACCTCCTTAGCCCACTAAAGCCACACCAGGTGACAGCTGCTCCCTCTGTAGCCTCACCTTGGACGAGCTTCCGCGGAGGAACGGCCGCTTTGTCCCTGCACTCCATGGCTGTGAGGGGAAAAAAAGGATAAATAAACACCGGGGACACAACCGCCGCGAGGCACCTGCTTCCCTAAGACAGCCGGCCCGCAGCAGCGCCCGACAGCTCCCCTCAGGGCACGGCGAGCCCGGACAAAGGGCCGGGCCGAGCCCCGCCGGCGGCACCCGTCAGCCTGAGGGGATCTCCGCACCCGCCGAGCCCCAGCCCGCCGGGCACTGCCCTCCCACCGGGGCCAGGCCGAGGTAGGGGAGCTTGGGCTGGAAGGAGATGCCGGATGAGGCGGCGAGCTGGGCCCGGGCCTGGTTCTGAGGCGCGGCGGCGGCTACCGGGCCTCCTTTGTTACCCCGGGAAGGCCCCGCACACCCCGCGGCCCAACCGCCGCCGGAAACACACCGCGACCCGGCCCCACCGC
>VYZX01010843.1:154643-195341 GCA_013401335.1 Brachypteracias leptosomus
CCTGGTCTGTCCAGGGCCAAGGACCGGGTCCTGCGCTGGGGTCACAACAATCCCCCGAGAACTCCAGGCTGGGGAAGAGCGGCTGGAAACTGCCCAGTGGAAAAGAACCTGAGGGAGTTGGTTGAAAACCTGCTGGAGATGAGCCAGAGTGTGTCCAGGTGGCCAAGAAGCCACCAGCATCCTTGCTTGTGTCTGCACTAATGCGGCTGGCAGGTTTAGAGTAGGGATTGTCCCCCTGACTGAACACTGAGGAGGCCACACCTCGAATCCTGGGGTCACTTTTGGGCCCCTCACTCTCAGAAGGACCTTGAGGGGCTGGAGCGTGGCCAGAGAAGGGCAACGAAGGTGGGGAAGGGTCTAGAGCAGGAGTGTGGTGAGGAGCAGCTGAGGGAGCTGGGGGGGTTGAGCCTGGAGCAAAGGAGGCTCAGGGGAGACCTTCTGGCTCTGCACAACTCCCTGACAGGAGGTTGGAGCCAGGTGGGGTCGGTCCCTCTCTCACCCCCCGATCCCTTTCCACGCTCTCTCTAACGTGCCTCGGGCTCTTCCCGCCGCCAGGGGTCGCGAGGGCCGCACGCGGCGGGCGGAGGCGACGCTCGGGCCGGCGCTCNTACAAAGCGAGCCAGGTGAGGCACCGGGGACCCCGCGCACTTTCTGTTGCCGTTCTCTTGGTAGCGTCCCTCGCCCCGTCTCGGTGACCCCCTATCCCGTTGCCTGTTGTCTGGGGCGGTTTGTTGGCACCCCGGTACCAGCCGTTACCTCCTCCCGGCAACCGCGTCCGGTGGCTCCTCGCCAGCGGCCGGTGCTCCAGCGTGGCACGTCCCGGGCTCCCAGCTTTGTACCTCCCTCCCAGTGCCCGGTTCTCCCCCTGACACCCCCGGCTTTCCCCTCCCGGGGGTCCTTGTGTCCTCCCCTCCCGCCGTGGCGGGGCAGGCCCGGCTCCGTTGGGCTGTGAGCTGGGCATGGTGCTGGGGGAGCCCCGGTGTGACCCCCTCGGATGCTCCCCAAGCCCCTGAGAGGTCCCGGGACTGTCCCGTACCACCCGGGCTAAGGCTGTTGGAGGGACCCCAGCAGAGAAACGAACCCACCGTGGACCGGGGGGTGCCGGGGTTTGGGTCCCGGTGGGTGTCACGGTGGGATGTGCTGCCTCCCCTCCCCAGAACGGTCCGTGGTGAGGGAACGGTTGCATTCTGCTCACCCCCATGTGTATGGTAACCGTGAAGCCCCTCAACATCCTAGATACCTTTGGACTTCCTAAGCAGAGCGGGATTTTAGGAGAAGAGCCCTGGAAGGTGGTGGCTGGGCAGGTTTGAGGCCAGAACCGGGGGTCACCAGCCCCGTTAACCTCGGATGGCAGCTGCAGCCCGACCTTGGGAAGCTCCTGCTTCCCGGCGAGCAGCTGGCAGCAGGATTTTGGGGTTGGGGAGGAAGCCCAGGGCTCCATCCCGCTCGGGAAGCGGCCGGGGAGGGTTGGAAAATGCTGGTCAGGTGGGTGATTCTTCAGCCAAGCAAAAACCAACCCCGTAATTGGTTGTTCTGGTGGTAAACAGAGTTTGTGTCGTCCTAAAGTGATGGTGATGAAGCCTCTCACAGCTTGGGGGGCTGTAGCTCTTCCCCCACAGATGAATCTGCTTCTAACGGGGTTTGTAAACACCTTCTCCTCCCCCTCCTTGAGGGGTGGCTGTTTCTGAACCCCCCCAAGCAGAATTATCCTTCCCACTGCTTGGGATTGCTGCTGAAATGAGCAGTCAGGGGGTTTTTTTAATGTATTTTTGGAACGACTCGAGACACAAACACTCCTCTGCTTCCCCCACTCGCTGCTTCTCTGCCTCTGTTTTAAATTTAAGTTGAATTTTGCACCAGTTGAAAGCCCTTTAAGCTCAGCCCGAGCATGTTTGCTCCGTGTGTTGCCTCCTTTCTTGGCCGTGTTTACAACAAAGTATTTTGCTTAAGCAGCAAAGCAAAGGAACAGATTCCTGAAGTCATTCCCCCACCCCCTTTCTCCCAAACCCAGCATCGTGGTTTCTTTTTTTTTTTAATGACTTCCTTGGAGGAAAATTGGGCTGGAAAGTCAGTGTAGGAGGATTTTGCTGGTGTGGCTGTTCCACGGTGGTGTCGTGGGGCAATTAGAGGTGAGAGCTCCTCGATGAGTCAGGAGCAGCGTGTTTCTGAAGTCTAAAACCATTTAAAAACACCTGATGGAGCCTTGCTTGGGGGGATTTCTGCTAAAGTGAAATAATATGTGGGCTTGGGTGATTTTTTTTTCCCTTTTATGGATGTTTGTTTTGTCTTAAAAGGAACCATTTGGGCTTCTTGTGGAACAATTAAAGCTGGCACAGACGTCTAGGGAGAAGTAACTTGCCCAAGGCACAGACTTGGTGGCCCACTTGCCTCTTGTACACCCATGCAAGTGCTTTGCTTGGGCTCTTAGTGGTGTTTGGTGGTGTTTTAAACCAGGAGATAAATTGTGTTTGTGGTTGTGTCCTGTCTATTCACAGCTGTGCCTTGAGTTCTGTCGTGGCCCCATCGCCGCAGGGATTTGGGAGCTGATTTAAGCCAAAGGAGCCACATTTAGTGTGGGATTTTTCCCCCAGTGTGGATGAAGTGACTTGCATTGCAGGGACCAGAGGGATGCATCCCTTTGGAGATGCTGCCACCACCTTGGCAGAGCCACAGTGATGGGGACACAAGGATCTGTGCTTTAGAGATGCTTTAACTGGGAGTGACTGGTTCCAGTCTGGCCCTTCTCCTCCTCCTCTCCCTTCCCTTTCCACCCTCCGTCCCTTTCCCTCCACTGGTCCCACTCCTCAGCCACCCCTTGGCTGGAGGAGAGGAGGATTAGTTAGTTTTTGGCTCCCTTCAAGCTCTCGGATGCTGCCAAAACCAAACATGTGGAAGATCTTTCCTAAAATGTTACGTTTCGTTCCACGGCTGTTGTTAATTGAAGGGAAATGGAGCCAGCACCAAGGTCTGCAAGGACCTCGGCACCACTGGAGCAGCAGGTTTGGGATCCCCCCCCCGGTCTCCCTGCACAACGAGGGGGCCAGTTGAGCCTCTGAAGGAGCAGGGCTTGGCTTGTGGGCTTCTGCTGTCTGATTCCCGGTAGCCCACGTCTTCCCTGGGTGAGGCAGCCGGGCGCCCACACGCAGGAGAGAGCTGAGATAGTATCCTGGGAAAAAAAAACCCAAATCATGCTGGCAAATGCTGCAGATGGTTCTGTGCGTGCATCCAGAACAGGTTTTGCTGGTTCACAGCAAAATGTTCTTTTACCAAAGAAAAAAAAACCCAACCAAGCTGTAGAAAACATCCTTGCAAAAGGAAGGAGGAGAAACAACAATAACAGCAGCTTGGAGCTCCAGCATCGTGAGCTTGGAACAGGGTGGGAAGTCCCAGCAGGTACAGACCATCTGGTCCTGGCCATCAGCCAGCCTTGATCCAGCAGCATCCACTCAGGAATTTGAAAGGGACCTTGTGGTGTAGAAATGGTTTCACTTCTCAGATTCCCAGCATGGTGGGGTTGGAAGGGGCCTCTGGAGATGCTCTGGTGAAACCCCCCTGCTCCAGCAGCTCCCGCAGACCGGGGGGCCCAGCAGCGTGTCCAAGCCCCTTTGGAATCTCTCCACACAAGGAGACTCCACAACCTCTCTGGGCAGCCTGGGCCAGGCTCCAACACCCTCACCCCAAACAACTTTCTCCTCCTATTGAGATGGAACCTCCTGGGTTCCAGTTGGTGCCCATTGCCCCTTGTCCACCAGCACTCCCAGGTCCTTCTCTGCAGAGCTGGTCAACCCCTCACCTGTACTGGTCCATGGGGTTAACACAGGACCCCACACTTGCCCTTGTTGAACTCCATGAGGTTCCTCTCCTCCCAGCTCTCCAGCCTGTCCCAGTCTTACACTATTTGCTTATTACACAGACTGATCTAAGTCCTAAAATCCAGCAGAACTTTCCATGACCTGCTGGGCAGGACAGGCTGCTCAGAGCCCTCACTGTTCCTGGGTGGATCTGGTGCTTGTGGAGCATGAGCAGGTTCGTCACCACTTACCTGTAGAGCAGGAGCCCTGCCTGGCACCGGTGGCTTTGTCACGCAGAGTTTAAAGGGACAAGCCCAAGGGTGGAGGCAGTGCTGTTGTGATAGGGTGGTGGTAAACACGTCCCCTCCCTCTGGGACAGCAGGACTGTCCTACCTGGGGTTCACACAGCACGGAGGCAGGAGGAGCAGCTCTAATCTGGGAGTGGACATTGGGTGTGTGGCCTACTTGGCTGCTTTGGGAGCTGGCTCAACAGGTGACCAGGGCACAGCAAGGAAGAGCTTAGCCTCATAGAATTGTTTAGGTTGGAGAAGACCTTGTCCAGCCATTAACTATCTCTGCTAAGTTCCCTGCTGGACCTTGTCCCTCAGCAGCACATCATGATTCTTAAACACATCCAGAGATGACTCCACCACTGCCCTGGGCAGCCTGGGTCAGGGCTTGACAACCCTTTCAGTGGAGAAATTATTCCTCAGCTCCAACCTCAACCTCCCCTGGGGCAACTTGAGGCCGTTTCCTCTTGTCCTGTCCCTTGTGCCTTGGGAGAAGAGCCCGACCCCACCTGGCTCCAACCTCCTTGCAGGGAGGTGTCCCCAGTGTGCACTTTCTGGGCAGCTCTTACTGAACCCAAAGAGCTCCCTCCCCACAGCTCAGTGCCCAGGTGCTGCCGTGAGGTGGCATCTGCTCAGGAGAATGGGGATTTCCTTTATTTCTCCTTGGATGAGCTTCTTTCCGCAGTGACTTTGAGCTGTGCTCTCAAACGTGGGTTTTTTCCTCCCTTTTATTATTATTTTGTAAGTTGAAATCAGCCCTTTTAGCATCTGGCTCTCTGGAGCTTTCTCTTGTAGGCAGGAGGTGGTTTTTTCTCTGCACACAGATGGATGGTGGGTTTCTCTGGACATGGCAGATGTCCTGCACAGCACAGGATCTCCCACTGGAAGAGAAATGGGAAGCACAGCCTGCAGGAAAACCTTCCACATGGAAAACTGAACCCATGAGGCCTCATCCCCTGGCCAGGGCTTGTCTGTCTTGCTGCAGATGGTTTGGGCTGTTTCTGCCCTCCAGCTCCTTTCACTCCTGCTCTGGTGGAGACTGACACAGCCTGGGTTCATCTGCACTTTTTAGCTTCAACTTGGTGCTGCCAGAGTTTAACCTGTGGATGGTGTTGGGTGGAGAGGATCTGCAGAGCTTGGGCAGCAGAGGGTTGTGGTCCCACTGCCAACTGCACTGTTATTGCAGCAGCAGAGAGATGATGGATTTGTGAAATGTTTGGGGTTGGAAAGACCTTTCAAGCTCATCTCATCCAACCCCCTGCACTGAGCAGGGACATCTGCAACTAGAGCAGGTTGCTCAGAGCCCAACCTCACCTGCAATGGTTCCAGAGATGGGGCAGCCACCACCTCTCTGGGCAACCTGGGACAGACTCTCCTTCTATCTAGGATCTTCTAGATCTATTGGATCTTCTTGGGCTATTAGATCTTTGCCTATTGCAGCTTTTTGGTCAGTGGAAGTGAAGTTGAAGCTCTTAGGACAGTGCCTGGAGATGTGAAGGGGAGGACAACAAGGCTGGTGAGAGGTCTTGAAAACATGATTTATGAAGAGGGAACTGGGGGTGTTTAGTCTAGAAAAGAGGAGACTGAGAGGAGACCTCACTGATCTCTACAGCTACCTTAACGGTTGTGGTGAGGCTGGGGTTGGGCTCTTCTCCCAAGGAACTAATGACAGGACAAGTGGTGATGGCCTCAAGTTGGGCCAGGGGAGGGTTAGATTGGACATTAGGGAGAAGTTCTTAGCTGAAAGAGTGGTCAGGGACTGGCCCAGGCTGCCCAGGGAGGTGCTGGAGTCACCATCCCTGGAGGGGTTCAACAAAGGAGTAGATGTGGAGCTTTGGGACATGGTCAGGGAGATGTTGGACTTGCTGATCCTGGTGGTCTTTTCCAACCTAAGTGATTCTATGATTAAAGTGGGCCACAGCCCCCTGAGACAGGTCATCTCTGCTCTGCAGAGGCATCAGAGCTTCATCCTGACTTCTCTTGAGCCCTCCAGCAATCAGTAAAGCCAAGAGTGGACCCGAGATGCTCCGTGTGGTGGCTTTTCTCCTTTCCCAGAAGCCTGAGGTGAACCTGTCCATGGGTGAAATCCTGGGGAAGCCCTTACTGCTGGGGCTGAGACTTCACCCAGGAGAGCACCCAGAGCTGCTCACGGAGGAACCAGGCACCCGAGGGGGTTTTAAGGTGCTATTTTGGGCTTGCATGTGCTTTTTGAGCTGTTGTGGTGAATTTTACACACCAGCAAGCGAGCAGGAGGAGGTGCTGGGGGCAGGAGGAGGTGCTGGGAGCAGGAGGAGGTGCTGGGAGCAGGTTGCTCCTTGGCTTTGCTGTCATGGCAGTGCTTTGATGACGAGGGCAGGATGATGCCCGGGTGCTGTGACAGCAGCAGATCATTGCTGGGGGGTGGAGTTGTCTCTGCCAGGCTCTAGGTTCCTTATCTATAACTGTGAGTTTGGACTGGGGAAACAAGGGATTTACTGAGTCCTGCCAGCAACAGCACCTGATGTTTGCTCTATTAATATTAACCTGAACTAGAGTCTCCTGCAGCCTCCCCAGTTTATCTTCCAGTATTAATCTGCTCCCCAGGCTGGAGGGAAGCTGGATTTGCTGGAGCGTGGTGTGACGTCCCTGCTGGGGTTCCTCCAGGAGGGGGTGGGATCCAGTCAGCCCCAGTGTCCTCACCTGACACCCTGGAGCCCTGAGCAGTTTGCTGGTGATGGGGATGGGTGTGGAGGTCATGCAGGTGTTTCCAGATCCACCCATGGAGGTGAAAAAGGGCAGGAGGACACACATTGAACCTTCATGAAGGGATGTCAGCACATTCCTCTCCTAGCCAAGATGAGGGACTTGGGGAGGGACTTTTTAGGATGTGGGGTAGTGGTAGGAGTGGGGGGAATGGGTCAAAAGTAGAGGTGGGGAGATTGAGAGGAGACGTTAGGAAGAAGTTGTTGCCCAGGAGGGTGGGGAGACACTGGCCCAGGTTGGCCAGAGAGGTGCTGGAAGCCCCATCCCTGGACATTTGGAAGGCCAGGCTGGCTGGGGCTGCGAGCAACTGATGGAGTGGGAGGTGTCCCTGCCATGGCAGGGGGGGTGGAATTGGATGATCTTTGAGGTCCCTTCCAACCCTGATGATTCTATGATTCTATGATGCTGTCACATCCAGCTGAAATGATTCAGTACAGGATATTTTCAGGGTATTTTCACATTAACCCCCTCTCCTTTTCCTGTGTGATTTGTCATTGATGAACCACTTGGCCTGGTGACGTTGTCCAGCTGGTTAATCATTGTGGGAGCTGAGCTGAGCAGTTTTCAGCATTTCTCAGTTGTCTTCAGCCTGCCTGGAGTCCAGACAGGGGATTTTACCTGCCCTAGGTAGAGATGTCCCTACTTGTGTAGGGAGATTGGACCAGATGACCTCTAGAGGTCCCTTCCAGCCTGAAACATTCTATTATTCTATGATTGCTTCTGTCTCTGTATCAGTTATTTAACTTGGTTTTTCCTTTTCCCCCCTTTTTAAGATTGCTGTCACAGCCTCTGGGCTCTATTATCAGTGAGAACTCACATTTTTGGAAGGCAAAGCCTGAAAGCAGAGGTGGAAACCCGCAGCTCTCCCTTCCCTGCTCCATTTGCTCCCCTTCTTTCCCTTATCCCACATCTGGGAATCCGGGGCATGGGAGGGATACGTGACTCAGGGCTGGGCTGGGGGGATTGGGTGGCATTAGGAGCTGATTCCTCCTCCTCATCACACTCAGTGGTGATGCTGCCCATCTGCCTTGGGGCTTTCTCTCAGAAATGATCTCTTTTAACTCTTTTTTCACAGGTTATGGGTGAATTTGAAAGCAAGGGGGGTGGTTTCTGGATGCGGTGGAAGGAAATCCTTCCTCCCCCTTCTCCCTGCCAAGACTTTTCCTCCTGGGAAAGAGCAAACCAGGGATGAGATCAGGCAGGGTGCCTTGTAAAAGCTGATTCATTCCTTCAGAGCATTTTTTTCCCCTTCTCTCCCCCATCTCTACATATGCCAGTGCCTTTTGCCAGGGCTCACAGCCCCGGCCAAGCCCCGGGTGGTAAAAACAGGAGCAGGCCCAAGATTGCAGAAATACCAACGTAAAAACCAAACCTCAGTGCCCCTCAGGGAGGGAATTTGTGTGAGGGAGCATTAGGAGACCCCAGCCTGCGTGGATCTTGCCATCCCTTCTGGAGGAGGCTGCTGGTTGGCAGCATTCCCAAGCAAAATGCCAAACTACCGAAAGGACCAGAAATCAAATCAATCCGTGAGCCAGAAGGTCTTGGGCTTGTAATGCCAGCTGAACTCGTTCTCTTGGAAACTCAGTGATGCATCCAGACACTGATGCTGTTTCATAACCCTCTTGCCTTGTGCAGGGCTGGCTCCTGCTCCTTTCCAGCTCCTAATTGTGCTGATTAAATCAGCCTGAGCTGTGAAGTCAGGGGCCTGGAGCTGGAGCGTGCGGGAGGTTGCTGCTGTCAATGGGGGAGGCTTTTCCTGGGGCTCTGCTCCCTCCTGCCCTGGGTTCCCCATCTTCCCACTGCCAGCCTTCCCCTGGGAGCAGATGAAGCCATGGCTGGGTCCCAGTCTTCCCCTGGGAACAGATGAGCCCATGGCTGGGTCCCAACCTTCCCCTGGGAGCAGATCTTAGAGTCATAGAATAGTTCAGGTTGGAAGGGACCTTGAAGATCATCTGGTTCCAACCCCACATGAGCCCATGGCTGGGTCCCAGCCTTCCCCTGGGAGCAGATGAGCCCATAGCTGGGTCCCAGCATTAACCTTGGGAAGTGAATGAGTCCCCGTGCAGAACCCAAGCAGAGGGGGAAGAATCCAGGCTGGGAAAGCCCCACAGCATCACAGAGCTTCTCTTCTCGTAAGCTGCTGTGTGTCACGACTTACTGCAAGATTCAGCCCCCCTTGGCCTCTCGCTGTGGTTCTAAAAGCAATAATTAAATTTTTTTTGAAGGGTTTCCTCTTCCTCTTCCCCTCGGCCCCCTCATCCCCTTCGCTGACAATCCCGTGGCTGTCGGGAACGGGTTCCTGTTGACAGGAAAGGGCTGGTTTTGGCCCAAGCTGGGGGGATAAGCAGATGGAGAGTCCATCAAGAGAGAATCTGGGCTGCTCTTGCTTCCAAGAAAAGCCTTCCAGGCATGTGTAATTAGCTTTGGTGCTGATACCTTATTAATAGAACTGTTCTTTTTTCTTTTCGAGCCAGCGGGAATTGTAGAATCTTCCCCTCTCCTAATACCTGGCTATTAATAAAGGTCATGATATTGTCACTTATTAGATTGCTCCTCTGCAGCTGAGTTAAACACGTCTCCATAATGAAATTCTCTTTTCACACACAAGCTGAAATTTGCATGATTAAAGCTTTAAAGGGCTTTTTTAAATGGAGAAAATGCTTCATCATTCACCCCAGAGCCTGAAAACCAAGCTCTAGCTCCTTGTTGGCCCAGATTTTATTCATCAGTGATAATTTATTATCCACTTTCTTCACCAAATCTGTTTTGGCTTCACGGGACCAGCTATATTTAAACTTAATCTCACCACCTTTGTGAGGAGAAAGGCAGAAAAATGGACAATTATCTATGTATGAAGCAAATTACAGTGTATGAAGGTGCTGGTCTTGCCAAGCATGTTTTCTTTTTTTTTTTCCACTCCTGATTTTCTTCCTGGTGGAGCATTTAGGAAACATCTTGTTTGCTGCTGACGTGTGTCCCTGCACGTACTTTTGGGGGGATTTTGGGGGTATTGGGCAGGCACAAATCTGGAGCACCAGATGTTGGTGTAACTATTCTAACACTAAAGCTCCTCCTAATTATCTTGGGGGACTTTAAAGGCCAAGGGAGTCTGCACAAAGTGCTGGGTGGGGTTTTTTTCCATGTTTAACCCATTTTAAAATGAATATTAACAAGTATTAATGATGTGCAGCAAGAAAAATGGGCTCAGCATCATCTTGCACAGGCTGGAAGCACAACAGAGTAGCTGGATGTGGGGAAGGCAGAGCTTGGAGGAGCAGGAGCTTGGTGTGGTCCAGCACCCACTGCTGGATTGCTCCCAAGTGTCCTATGATCATCTCTTTACTCATTCCCCCTCTCCTTTCCCTTAGGATGCTGTGTCCTGCTCTGATAGCCCCCAAGCTTTTTCCTAGTATTCAAATGAATGCGGAAAATGTCTGTTTATAATGTTCTCAGTGACTTCTCTCCCTCTTTGATGTCTGTGTACAATGAGCTATCGCTGGGTCTGTGCTGGAGGTTTTGCTTGGCCAGTGCTCTTGGTGTTAAATGCCCTTTGTGGGGTTCTCTCTGCCCCCTCCAAGCCAGGAAGAGGGTTTTGTGCCTTCCCTTTGATGGAGTCAAGCTCTTGCCTGAGCTCAGCATCTTTTTTCACCTCCCTCCTGTCTGGGAACTCATGAGCTCTGTCTGCCACCCAAACCAAACGCAGCCGTGACTCAACTTTTGAGGTCCTTGCTCTCCCTGTCCCATCAGCCTGGCTTGGTCTCGTTGTGCTGCACGTCTGGAGGTTCTTCTGCCTCCTCCCCAGTTCTGGGATAGTCTCTGGGCTCTGGTGCTGGTCAAGAGGTTTTTCTGGATGTTGCCAATTAGTGTCATGCACCCCAGGGAGGTACTTTTGGTTTGCACAGGGAGCAGAGTCCCAGCATGGTGGGAGTTGGAAGGGACCTCTGGGGATCAGCTGGTCCAACCCCCCTGCTCCAGCAGCTCCCCCAGAGCAGGGGGCCAGGATCATGTCCAGGCCCCTTTGGAATCTCTCCAGAGCAGGAGATTCCACAACCTCTCTGGGCAGCCTGGGCCAGGCTCCAACACCCTGACCCCAAACAACTTTCTCCTCCTGGGTTCCAGTTGGTGCCCGGTGCCCCTTGTCCTGTCCCTGGGCACCCCTGACAAGAGTCTGGCCCCAGCCTCTTGCCCCCACCCTTTAGCTCTTGCTCAGCATCGATCAGATCCCCTCTGAGGCTTCTCTTGTGCAGCTCAGCAGCCCCAGGGCTCTCAGCCTTTGCTGGGCACAGAGATGCTCCATCCCCTCAGCATCTCCACAGCCTCTGCTGCACTCTCTCCAGTAGAGTGCTTCATCTCCATCCACTGAGCAGCTCCGAGTCCCAGCTGCCAGAGGCTGCTCGTCCTTCCCCTGGGCCAGCAAAGGTCGGGTGGAGCTGCTGAGGAATGATGGCTCAGCAGCTTTGCAGAAGTCAGTGATTCACTAAAACTCTTCCGAGATAGGACAGAGGGAGGCTGGGCAGGAAATCTGGATGCAAGGCAAATATTTCCTCTCAGTTTGGGGACTTCCTCTGAATGGCTGCAAGAAGGGACATGGCCAGGGGGAGAGATGAGAGCTGCTGCTTTTCTCCCTATGTGTTTTTGTTTTCTCTGTTTACTTGACCCAATTATATTATTTTTTTTATTGTCCTTCCCCACTGAATAGAAATTATGTCTCATTTGGTACAGAGCATGTGAGAAGTAACTAATAATAGGAGAAAATATTTATGGTGCCAATGGCTGTTGGTGACTGTTGGGAGGTGTCCCCTTCCCAGCAGCAAGAACATTTCAAATGTCTCTCCACTGTGAGAATCATGGAATTGTCAGGATTGGAAGGGACCTCAAAGATCATCCAGTTCCAACCCCCCTGCCATGGCAGGGACACCTCCCACTACACCAGTTGCTCACAGCCCCAGCCAGCCTGGCCTTCCAAATGTCCGGGGATGGGGCTTCCAGCACCTCTCTGGCCAACCTGAGAGAGTTCAGTGAGCACTGAAACTTTTCTTCTCTGGGTGAATCTGCTTTTCAGGCAGTGTTGGACCCTTTTGGCATTAGCCAGAGCAAGCTGAGCCATCGGCTTCTGCTCAGGGAGGGAAGGAGGCACCATCTTTCTCCAGCTGGAAGAGCCTGGAGAGCAGAGAGATGAGCAGAGAGCCTGAAAAACTGGGATCGCAACCAGGATTTTAAATAGTGTCATGGAATACAAGGAAAGGACGAGTCCCCTGAGCACACAGGCAGCAGCTGCATTGCAGTGTGTGTGCATCACACAGAATCCCAGCATGGTGGGGTTGGAAGGGACCTCTGGAGATGCTCTGGTGAAACCCCCCTGCTCCAGCAGCTCCCCCAGAGCAGGGGGCCCAGCAGTGTGTCCAGGCCCCTTTGGAATCTCTCCACACAAGGAGACTCCACAACCTCTCTGGGCAGCCTGGGCCAGGCTTCGACACCCTCACAGTATGGAAATTTTTCCTGCTGTTGGGATGGAACACAAGGATGTGTCCTTCTCTGGCCTGAGCTCTGCCTGTGTGACCTGCTGACTGCTGCTTAAGTTACTTCTTTTTAATCCATGCTCTGAGCCCATCTGCTGGATGGAGATGAGTCATTTGATAGCTCTTTGAGTAGGTGCTTTGGCAGGAGGCTCCCTAGAAAGCTGCCTTTGCAGGCAGCAGCTCTTTCTGCATCGTTCCTATATGATAAGATTACAAGCCGAGGTCACTTTGAAGGCTTTCTGCCTTGGTGGGAGGGAAGGGAAGGGCAGGAGCCTCTTCATTGTTCTGCCCTGACCTTCCTGCTCAAAACCAAGGCAGCTCCTGCGGCGTTGGGTGGAGAGTGGCCTGATCCCCATCTCAGATGGTGAGGGGGTGGGAAGCTTGGTTTGTTCCTGGACACGTTTTCCTGGTGCACGTGTCTGGAGGCTGTGGAGCACCTCTACGTGCTGCTGCACCAGTACATCACTGGTGCTGGGGAGGAGAGTCTTGGGTGGGACTGGGCCTCTTCATGGAACATGGGAACGGGGAAAAATAGAGGCAGGAAAGTTCAGGAGGGCTGGATAACAGTGAAAATCCTCCTGTGAGCTATTTAGCAAGGAGATCAGACAACTTAGGTGGCTGGTGGAGCAGTCAGGTGCTCCAAGATCAATGGGAGGGCTGAGGTGAGGAGCCAGCAGCAAGATCTTGCTTGGAGGGGCAGGAGAGCAGAGCTTTAGCTGCTGTTCCTCTTTGGTTTGCCCACCCCAGCCCAACGGGGATGTGAGAGCTGGTGAGATGGTGCCTGCCAGCTCACATCCACCTTCTGTTTTTAGCTCTGCTGCTAACCTGCTCTTGAGAGTAGGCAAATCGTTTCCTCTCGTGTATTTTCCTCTTCTGGGGCTGGTTGTTCTCTCCTTAGAGTGGCAGCTTCTGGGGTGAGGACATCTGGTGGGTGCAGCAGGGCCTTGTGAGGACCATGGAGCTGCTGGGTGCCAGCTCCCAGTGACTGGGAGCATTGGGATCTGCTCAGGAAGGTGCCTTCCTCTTTGTTACGAGGCTGGTGTTAATTGTTCATCCTGTTCTGCACAATAAACCCTTAGATCTGTTTTCTTCTCCTTAAAGTAGGTCAGAAGTTGCTCAGATCAGCCTGTGCTCTGCTGGGGGCGTGCCCAGCTCTCCTCAAACTGGGGTGTCTGCTGCCTCTCCTCCTTCAGAGAGGATACCTTCCAGCTTTCATTTGAAATAAAAAGAGCTTCAAAGGCTCCGAGGAGGCAGAACACAGATGACAGAGCCAAGAGGCAGAGCTGCAGGTGGCTGGGGAGAAAAGGGACATGGGTTTGCATTGGCTGCCAGTGCTCCTCAGGAACTGGCCCATCCTCTCTGCCCACTTGCCAGCCCCGTGTGCTCACTGCCTTCATGGCCAGGAGCTGGGGATGTCCCCAAAATGATGGGTCCTCAACACGAGGTACATGCTCTGGGTCCCAACTGGTGTCTTCTGGCACACCAGCACCTCCCAGTCTTGCCTCGTTTCCCAGGATTACACTGAGAAGGTGACAATTAACTTTTAATGAGACACTTTGTGCTGGGGAGGGCAGAGCTCAGCTGTCCATGGGGGATTGCTGGTGGCCTTGAGACATCTCCCAGTACAAGCTGGTTCTTCAAGAAGCCTCTGAACTGGTGGGGATGTGCTGGGGAGGACCACTGGGTGTCCTCCAGGCACTGCTGAGCTCCTGCATCTCTTGGGTGTGTTCTAAGGAGGCTTTTTTGGGGCTCTGTCATTGCCAAGCCCCAGGATCTGCAGCTCAATGACTAAACTATTTGCTGCCCATTGCTTTTAAAGCTTAAATACACACGTGGTGACAGAGACAATTGTCACCTTGGCTCCGTGGAGCTGTGACCACCCATCTGGCTCTTAATGCTGAGATGATAAAGCTGCAGGTGAAGATGGCAGAAAATTAAAGGTTGGACTAGATGATCCTTGAGGTCCTGTCCAACCTGACATTCTGTGTTTCTATGATAATTACACCTGATGTCAGGGAGCCCCACCTGGCTGAGCTGGAGCTGGTGATGGCTTTATTGAGGTTTACGGAGCATCCCACAGATCTGTGCTGCTGGGCATCAGTGAAACTGGGCACTGGCAATCACAGTTAGCCCTGGTTTACTTAACTCCTCCTTCCACATGTCTATACAGAATCCCAGCATGGTGGGGTTGGAAGGACCTCTGGAGATGCTCTGGTGCAACCCCCCTGCTCCAGCAGCTCCCCCAGAGCAGGGGGCCCAGCAGCGTGTCCAGGCCCCTTTGGAATCTCTCCACACAAGGAGACTCCACAACCTCTCTGGGCAGCCTGGGCCAGGCTCCAACACCCTCACACCAAACAACTTTCTCCTCCTGCTCACACGGAACCTCCTGGGTTCCAGTTGGTGCCCGGTGCCCCTTGTCCTGTCCCTGGGCACCACTGACAAGAGTCTGGCCCCAGCCTCTTGCCCCCCATGGGCCCTTTAGCTCTTGCTCAGCATTGATCAGATCCCCTCTGAGGCTTCTCTTGTGCAGCTCAGCAGCCCCAGGGCTCTCAGCCTTTGCTGGGCACAGAGATGCTCCATCCCCTCAGCATCTCCAGAGCTTCCACTGGACTCTCTCCAGTAGCAACTTGTCTCTCTTGACCTGGGGAGCCCAGTCCTCCAGAGGTGTCCTCACTGGGGCAGAGGGGGAGGAGAACCTCCCTTGACCTTCTGCCCACACTCTTGATGCACCCCAAGGCCACCAGGCTGTCGTGTTGTGCTCCAACCCTCTTCATCTGGGTTCAAACCACTCACAGCCCCTTTTTGAATTATTTTGTGGGCTGGCTTTTTCCACTGGACTTGCTCTTGCCAGGGTAGAGCTACTTGGCTGTTTGCTTGTCTGTGAGGGGTTTTTTTTAGCTTCTTGAAGGGAACTTTCTCTTGAGGGTGGGGAGGAGGAAGAGGAAGGCTTTGATTCACCAGCATCTGCAGGGAAAAGGTTTTCATTCCACTGCAGGCAACTGTTGTGTGTGTGTTTGATGTGTTCTAAATAGGGCTGACAGCTTGCTAGGGAAAAAGAAAGCAAGTTTTAAAAAATAATCATATTTTTTATGTTTCTCTTGGTGTGTTTTGCTTATTTGAAGCTGAGGGAATTGGGAATAATTTTCCATTTGGAAGTATCTAAAGGCAAAAGAGCAGAATATCATGGACAAGTGTGTGAAATCCCAGGGGAAAGCTGCTTTTTAGCAGAAAATAAGAGATTTACAGCTCCTGCATCCATGGGTCAGGCAGACAAGGACCTGCAGGGGGGGGGATGCTGCAGATCTGGCTTCTCTGCTTTTCACGGTGCCTTGTAGGACTTGCAGACTCCTCAGCTGGGGGAGGTTTGGCTGGTGGCCTCTTCCCTCTGTCATGATTTGCCTGATGATGCACAAATATCTTTTTTTTCCTGTTTTTTTTTCCTACTCCTCTCTCACACCTCTGCCCACGGCAGCCCCCGGGAGTGATGCCCCAAGGTCATGGTGCAGAACAGCCCATCCTATTTCTCCTGCCCATCACCCCTCAGGGAACAGCCTCATCTGCTGCTGGCAAAACATCTCCCCATCTCCTGTGCTCCTGAATTTATCCAGGCTCACCCTGGCTGAACACACCCACCATGTGGTGGAACGTGCTGGGCATGGGCTTGTGCTCCTGGGGGGAATGTTAATGGGGGTGATGCTGCAGCCAGCAAGAGGGAAATGCAGCTTTGGGGTGGGAGTGGGTGTGTCAGGGACCTTCTCCAGGGCTTTGGGATCGGGTTGGGTTTCGGTGACAGTGTGGGCAGGTTGATACCTGCCTGTCCCATCCATCTGGTTCACATAAGGATGTCAGGCTCTTCCCAGTGACATCCAGTGATAGGACAAAGGGCAACGGGGGTGAGCTGGAACAGAGGAGGTTCCACATCAATAGGAGAAGAAACTTCTCCCTGGTGAGGGTGCCAGAGCCTGGCCCAGGCTGCCTAGGGAGGTTGTGGAGTCTCCTTCTCTGGAGATGTTTAAACCCCCCTGGACGTGTTCCTGTGTGAGCTGCTCTGGGTGCTCCTGCTCTGGCAGGGGGCTTGGACTGGATGACCTTTGGAGGTCCCTTCCAACCCCTGACACTCTGTGATTCTGGTGCATCCTAGCAAGGGATGGACACTCAGATTTCTTTACTTGCTGCCAGTTGTCCTGGCGCTGAGCGGATGAGATGAAGGAATGGTTGGGTTTGAGGAGGACTGCGTGGATTTTGTGTGGGGAGCTGGGAATGGCTGCACAGCCCTTGTTTGCCTCCCCCTCCCAGCTGTAAGAGGCCCTCTCCATCCCCTGCCTCCCCCTCTGTGTGCACATACCATTCCTGCCTCTCCCCGCAGCCACCCTCCCGCCGCAGCGCCTGCTCCAGACAATGGCTCTTTCATTTCTGGAGATCTTCCACCACACTCAGCCCTCGGTGGGCTCTGAAGCAAGGGGAAGCTGGGATTGTCCACATTCCCACGGCCCCACCAGGAAAATCCAGGGAAGCCCCCCATGAGTGGATGCTCTGTACAATGAAGCTGCAGAAACTGCAAAGCGTGGTCGGGAGCAGCCCGTTGGTGGCTTGAATGGAGCCCTGGGTCCAGTTCTGGAGCCCCCAGCACAAGAAGGGTGGGGACAGATTGGAGCGTGTCCAGAGGAGGGACCAAAATGCTCAGGGGAATGGAGCATCTCTGGTGTGGAGACACTGAGAGAGTTGGGGCTGTTCAGCTGGAGAAGAGAAGGCTCCAGGGGACCTTAGAGTGACCTTCCAGGACCTGAAGGGGCTCCAGGAAGGCAGGGGAAGGTCTGTTCAAAAGGGTTTGTAATGACAGGACCAGGAGTGATGGTTTGAAGCTGGGAAAGGAGAGATTTAGGCTGGAGATTAAAAAGTTCTTTAGCATGAGGGTGATAGATGAGTGGAATGGGCTGCCCAGAGAGGGGGTGGAGGCCCCATCCCTGGAGTCCTTCAAGGTGAGGCTTGCTGGGGCTCTGAGCAGCCTGCCCTAGGTAGAGATGTCCCTGCTGGTGTAGGGAGGTTGGAGCAGGTGACCTCTAGAGGTCCCTTCCAGCCTCAAACATTCTATGATTCTATGACTCTCATCCCTCAGGATCAGCTCTGTAGGTGCAGTGGGCTGGATGCCATCTCCTGGTGGTGCTCACTGGGGTGGGAGCTGCTCCACCCCAGCACGGAGCAGGAAACCTTGGATGAAATCTCCCTGCTCTCTGATCTCAGGTCGGAGCTATCTAGGGCATATTTTAACTGCCAGTATCCTTTTAATTAAACATGGATGGGAAGCAAGGGATGGATTCCTGGCTCCCTGCTGGGGTTTGTGCACTCTCTGCCCAGCCCTCTGCCCCCGCCCTGCAGCATGGGCTGGTTTGGATGCCAGGTAAACAACCACCCCAATTGGAAGCAGTTTTTAATCTCTCTGGGCTTGACCCAACTGTATCACCTTGTGCTAATATTTGCTCTCAGAAATATTTGGTTGGGCTGCTGTGGCAGGAGGGGCTCCTGCTCTGTCACAGCATCACAGAGTGTCAGGGGTCGGAAGGGACCTCCAAAGATCATCCAGTCCAACCCCCTGCCAGAGCAGGGGCACCCAGAGCAGCTCACACAGGACCACGTCCAGGGGGGTTTTAAACATCTCCAGAGAAGGAGACTCCACAACCTCCCTGGGCAGCCTGGGCCAGTGTCTGTCACCCTCACCATGAAGAAGTTTCTTCTCCTATTGATGTGCCACCTCCTCTGTTCCAGCTCACACCCATTGCCCCTTGTCCTATCCCTGGCTGTCCCTGAGCAGAGCCTGGCTCCATCCTCCTGACACTCTCCCTTTACATATTTATAGACATTAATAAGGTCCCCCCTCAGTCTCCTCTTCTCCAGGCTAAAGAGCCCCAGCTCCCTCAGCCTTTCCTCAGCAGGGAGATGTTCCACTCCCTTCAGCATCTCTGTGGCTCTGCTCTGGACTCTCTCCAGCACTTCTGTGTCCTTCTTGAACTGTCACTGCCCACTCTGAGCTCCATTGAGGCTTGCTTCAGGTTTAACCTTTTTCTAGATGTCCCATCCTGGCAGGGCTGGGAGATTAAAGAAGCCAGGGAATAGAGACTTGTTCTCATCTTTCACGCCAAGCTGATGCCCTTCAGCACAAGCCTGCCAGAGAGTATTTGGGACACTTGCATTTGGTTAATGATTGTGTCTTGCCTCAGCTTGGGTTCATCTCTCTCAGCTGCAGCACTCACGAGAGGTTAGATCCCCAACCAGGGGAAGACAGACGTGTCCAAGCCTTCTCTTGGCCTCTCAAGAAATAAAAGTGCAGAAGAGCTGTCACCACATCCTCCAAAAAGCCCCCAAGCCTCTCCCTGGAGGAAGCAGGGCTGGGATGTGCTCTGGCAGCATTTCACCCACTATCTTAGAGTTCACTTGGGCCAAGCTGGATGCTCCAAGCAGCACGTGGATGTTTCCTTCCTCTCCCATCCTGTGAGCAACGGGTGAGCTTGATGCTCCCTCTGAGAGAGGCAGCTGGTGCTCAGCAGCTCCTCACAGACAACACGATGAGATGCACGAAGCAGCACTTGGAAACTTGGCTCCCAGTGGTGCTGTGAAGCTGTAGGTTAAACAAGGAGCCAGCCAGGGCTTCTCCTGGCTGCTGTCTCGGCTAGCACCAGGGAATGGTGAAGGGAGTGGAACATCTCCCTGCTGAGGAAAGGCTGAGGGAGCTGGGGCTCTTTAGCTTGGAGAAGAGGAGACTGAGGGGTGACCTCATTAATGTCTATAAATACATGAAGGGAGAGTGTCAGGAGGATGGAGCCAGGCTCTGCTCAGGGACATCCAGTGATAGGACAAGGGGCAAGGGGTGTGAGCTGGAACAGAGGAGGTTCCACATCAATAGGAGAAGAAACTTCTTCCTGGTGAGGGTGCCAGAGCCTGGCCCAGGCTGCCCAGGGAGGTTGTGGAGTCTCTTTCTCTGGAGATGTTTAAAACCCCCCTGGACGTGTTCCTGTGTGAGCTGCTCTGGGTGACCCTGCTCTGGCAGGGGGTTGGACTGGATGATCTTTGGAGGTCCCTTCCAACCCCTGACACTCTGTGGTTTTGTGGATCTGCACTAGTTTGTCTCCTTGCCTGACACGTCTGGGAGCAGAGGGATGGAGCCCCTGCGGGTGGCACCAAGTCCCTCCTCCTCTCCTCCCGTGATGAAACCTCCCAGTTTAATTAGAGCCAGCAGTGAGAGAACCTCAATCTTATTATTCCCCCCCAGCAGGGCACCAGGAGCATTTCTTGGACGTCAAAAGGAGGATTAAATTAGTCTGCAGGCGAGGGGTTATTTTTCCTCCTTGGCATCCCTGGGAGGCTGCTCAGCCTCCAGAATCTCTGCAGTGCTCGATGCCTCTGGCACGAACCCCCTGATTAACAGCCCAGGGCTGCAGAGCTGGGGGTGGGTGGGGGGGTGGAGAAAAATGGGGCTGGGATTGCTTGGTGGGGTTGCAGCCTTCCCAGGTGTACCAACAAATAAAGGAGCTCTCTGGAGGCACAACCTTTGCTGAGCTGCTCTCTGGTTGCGGGGACTTTTGGCAGGGCACAGGCGGTGGCAGCTGGGGACAAGCTTTGCTCTGCTGAGCTTGCCCTGGCAGGCACAGAAGCTGCTGCTTGGGGGTTTTTTTTCTAGGCTAGAGAGGAACAGGCACCTCCCCAGCTCGGAGCCAGCTCGCTGGGGTGTGTTGGCACCTCAAGCGTGGAGCAGGCAGCCAAAAAAAGGCAAGAACTCCTGCTCAGATCAACCCCTTGGTTGCCCATCTATGGGCAGCTCTGGGGGGATCCTGTCCCTTCAGGGCTCTTCTGTGTGGTTGCCCAGCACAGCTTGGCAGGGGGTGGGGTTGGGCCATCCTGGCGTGGTCTCACTAGGGCCTGTGGACCTATGGAGACCTTCATAGCATCTTAGATAGATTGGAAGGGACCTTTAAAGGTCCTGTAGTCCACTGAGCAGGGACATCTGCAACTAGAGCAGGTTGCTCAGAGCCCCAAACAACCTCCCCTGCAATGGTTCCAGGGATGGGGCAGCCACCACCTCTCTGGGCACCCTGGCACAGGCTCTCACCACCCTCAGCAGCAACAATTTCTTCCTTCTATCCAGCCTAGATCTCCCTCTTTTAGTTTTAAACCATCACCCCTTGTCTTGTCCCACCAGATCCTGCTCAAACTCTGTCCCCATCTTTCTGACAGGCCCCTTGAAGTCCTGAAAGGCCACCAGAAGGTCTCCCTATGTGCAGGTTCAGCAGGAGAATGGAATCCAGAGCTGAGCTGCATGAACCAGGAGAGCAGCAACCCTTTCCTTTCCCCCAGCATCTAAATGTCAGGGGTGAACCACAGCAAGCCCTTTGTCTGGCATCTCGGGTGCTCTGCTGACCTCCAGTAGAGCAAAAAAAGGCTTCCCTTGGTGCAGCAAGGTCCTGAGAGGCTCCTGCCTCATTGGGGGTTGGACTAGGTGACCTTTAGAGGTCCCTTCCAACCCAATACATCCTATGATTCATTTGTCAGCCTTATGGAACCCTCCTTTTGACCCTACAGTGATGGATGCTCCTGCTCAGTGGTCAGTTCCAAGAGCTCTCCCCACTCCCCAGCCTCTCCTCCACAACATCCACACATTTTCCCCCTCCCTATTTTGAGGACTAGAAATGGGATTTTGCTGAAAGGCTGAAGATCTTGTTCTTTGTAATAACAGCCATTTCTCCCTCATGTCCTTCAAGGTTGGACGAGATGATCCTTGAGGTCCCTTCCAACCTGATATTCTGTGATTCTATGATGTGATTTTGTGTCCTTCTTGGTAACTTGATTTTTTGGGGGCTGAACGTGGTGTCCCCAAGTGCCTTTGAAACTAGATGATGATCTAAAGGCATTTTCCTGCCCCTTCAGAGGCTTTTTCCTCTTCCTCAAACCCTAAGGAGCCATTTGGAATCCCCGTGGGAGGGTTCCAGAGGAAGGGAGACTTGATAAAAATCAAGTATTTGATGTAGAAGTAAACAAACCTGTATTGTTCATCCAGAACTGGGGGGTTGACTCCAAACAGGAGAAATCCTGGCAGTGCCCCAGAGCAGGAGTCATTGGGAGGCACCTCTGGTTTCCTAGACTGCTTTTGATGCCTGTCTAGGTGATTTTCTGCCTGTTTGGGGGCAAGATAACCACTCATTTTGGCTGCTCCATGTGTCCTACATCCCCAGGTGCTGCCCCTGGCTTTGCCCCAGCAGCGTGGGGCTGGGAGGGAAATATTCTCCCTTTGAGCTGAGGGAAGGATGCTTTTAAGTGGATTTAATAAAGCACTTACTGCTCGAGCAGCTGAATGGGGAGGTTTAGGGAGCAGAGGTCTTTTCTTAGGCCAGGCAATATCTAGAAGGAAGCTGCTAAGCCCTTCACACAAACAGCCCAAAGCTTTACACCTTGTCAAACATCTCCCCTTTTTTTCTACTTTTAGAACAGGTGTCAGAGACACTTTGATAAATGGATTTAGAAACTTCCCTGTGGCTCCTGCAGATCCTTTTATCCTCCACTTACAAAGAGCTCCACAACCCCCTGCCCCAGATCCTGAGCTGCTCCAGCATTACCCTGGAGTGATGGTTTAGGGCTTTGGGGGGTCTCTGCTCCCTCCAGACTCTGCTTTGGAGCTGGTTGTTGTGAGCAGAGTCTGTTCCTCCCCTGTTTACTTGTGTTTCACCACGTGTGGAACTGAAGCCTTGGCTCCAAATGGAGCTGAGAGACAATTCTGCCACTTGCTTTTTGCAGCAGGCGTTGGAGTTGGAGCTGTTTGGGGTGATGGCAGGAGCTGTGTTGGGTGAGGAACATCCTGGCTGAGCCGTGGTTTGGGAGGGGAGGAGATGTTTGGGTTTACAGTGAGACATGTTAGCAAAGAGCTGTGTCTGTCTGATGTGCTTTGGGCACCTCGGTTCTCCTGCAGATGCTGTCTGGACCCACCTGTCTTTTCTTTCTCTCCTGGGGACTTCCTCCATGAGGTATGAGGAGCTTTCTGCAGTTGGTACCATGCCTGATTCCTCCTCCCTTGCTCTTTCTCTGCAGCTGGTCAGCGAGAAGGTTGGAGGGGCTGAAGGGACCAAGCTTGACGATGACTTCAAGGAAATGGAAAAGGTGAGTGGGGAGCCATAAATCTCTGAAATCACCCCCCTCACTCCTCTGGGACCCTGCTGAAGCCCTGAGCTGATGGTCACTGCTGCTGGGCCATCTTGTCTTTCCTACAGAAAGTGGACCTGACCAGCAAGGCAGTTACAGAAGTGTTGACCAGAACAATAGAGTACCTCCAGCCAAACCCAGGTGAGTGCCTGGACCTTGCCTGGCTCCCCTCAGCTCCCCACTTTTCCAAGGAGGGGCCAGAGAGCCACCAGAGAGAACCTTTTTGCCCCTGAGACATTGGCCATCTGCCCCTGTTTGAGATCAGGCCAAGATCTGCATCCCCCTCCTGCCCCTGGGCCATTGAACAGTGAACAAACAGACACATTGGACCTAGAGAGGCCCTGAAGGGGACCTGTTTTTATTGGGATGTCCAGAAATAATGTTTTTTCTGTGCTGGGAAGGGGTGACTGGCTTTGCAGGCATCACCTCTGGAGCCTGCTGTGCTGCATGCTTCCAGCTAGCCCATCAGAGAGCTCTCCAGGGCTGTGGGAGGGCTGGGGAAACTCCTCTGGCTTTGCCTGGCAAGCCCTGGGGAACTATTTTTACTTGCTATCCTGGAAAAGAAACTTTTCATAGCAAATATTTCTGGTCGATGAAGACAATGGAGCTTCTTGGCTTTGGGTGTAGCTTGAGGTGGGGGGGGGAAGAAGTTGTGGCTGTGGCCAGCAGCTCCTGGCAAGTCCCAAGTGATGGCAAACGTGGCTGTTTGTGTGCCAGCTTCCAGGGCCAAGCTGACCATGCTCAACACCATGTCAAAGATCCGTGGGCAGGTGAAGAACCCGGGGTACCCCCAGTCTGAGGGGCTGCTGGGGGAGAGCATGATCCGCTACGGCAAGGAGCTGGGCGACGACTCCAACTTCGGTGAGTGCCCCTGCCAGGGCTGGGGGAAGGTTGCTGCCAAATTCCCAAGCTGCTCTTCTCAATTCTGTGACCTTTTTGCATCACCTGATGCTGTCAAAGACCCTTCAAAGAGGTCTGAGGTTTCCAGCCATGGTGAGCAGAGCCCGAGTGTCCTGGGTCTGCAGCATCACGGGCAAAACCACCTCTTAATTCTTATTAAACCTCTTAATTCCTCCTTATTAAACACAGAGGTGAGTTTGCACGTAGGAAAAAACTGCTCCCTTGCTTCTCAGCTGAACAGCAGTGACGTGGAAACTCCAATTTGGAGTTTTATGGTGTTTTATTCCAGCCAGAGCTCTGCTCCAGGGAGGCTGCAGCCAAGAAATCCTTTTGCGTGGCCATTCCTCCCGACCACGTGTGACTTGGAGGGAGGAGGGGGGTGAAGCCTCATGGTGACATCAATTTTAATCCCCTAAAACATCAGCCTGGGCACGTGACAGACCTGGTGCAGAGCACAGCTGGCTGCTGCCTTCCAGCTCAGGGAGGAGCCTCTTTGCCTTGGGAAAAGTGAAAACCTCTGGCTGCTTTTCCAGGGATTCTCCAGAGTGTCTCTGGCCAGCTCGGAGCCCTGCACCTCTCCTGGCTTACAGGAACTGGAGCTATTGCAGAGAAGAAGGAAGGAAGTTTTTAGCAGCACACATCAACCTTGATTTCTAATAGCCTCTCTTTAAAAGCACACTTCACTTAATGATCTCTGTCTCAGTGCTGCATCCTCCCTAGGATGGCTTCTCTAGAGTTCCCACAACTGAAACCACTCTTCTTGTCTCTATTTTTCCAGCTGGGCACTAGTGGGGCTCTCACTTTACCCTCTGTTTCACTTGAGTGTTTTCCTGGGCTAATGTACTGCTGAAAGGGTTGGTTTGCCAGAGCTGCACAGGAATAATTTCAGCTATAAATGCTTTTTACAGCAATAAAGAGCCAAGAGTGGACATGCTTTGCTGGGAGCCTGCTTGGCTTCACTGGCAGTGTGGCAGGAGCCTTAGAAAAGTGGGGAACTAAATAAAGCAACTCTGAGCTCTCTAATTCAGTGGGGAGGAGAAGGGATAAGGTTGGCTGCTGGAGGTTAGTGTCTGAAATGAACAAAAGGCTCCAGGTTTGCTGCCAGCATCTGAGGGGACTTGGAAAGTCGGTCAGAGAGCTCTGGGCTTCAAATTGCCTGGCCAAAAGGATGGCCAGGCTGGATCAGACCAAGCTCTGCTCTGCCCCAGGCTTCTCCTGCCAGCCGTGGCCAAGGTTAAAGCCCTGCACGGCCAATTAGCAGCTCAGCAACTCCCTGAGCTGACAGGCAGTTTAAAAATACTGCTTCCAAAAAATATTTTTACCTTTTCCTTCCTCCGTGTGGCTGGTAGAGATTGTTCCTGCTTTCCAGTGGAAAAAAACCAAAGGAAGTGTCTCGTGCAGAGTTGGTACCACCAGGCAGATGCCCCCTCTCCCACTGGGCACTGCTCACACCCTGCCAGGCTCCAGAGGGGAATTGTGGGGGTGTGGGGTGGGGATGGAGCTCACACACACTGGGGGTCTTGGCAGAATGGCTCTGCATGCACCCACCACCCGCCTGGGCTCTGTTTAACTGCCTGGCCCCTTCCCTTCCTTCCCCTTCCTTCTTCTTCCTGCCCCTTCCTTCTCTTCCCTTCCTTCTCCTCCCTTCTTCTCCCTCCTCTCTTCTCCCTCCTCCTTCCTTCTCGTCCTTCCTTCTCGTCCTTCCTTCTCGTCCTTCCTTCTCGTCCTTCCTTCTCGTCCTTCCTTCTCGTCCTTCCTTCTCGTCCTTCCTTCTCGTCCTTCCTTCTCGTCCTTCCTTCTCGTCCTTCCTTCTCCTCCTTCCTCCTCCTTCCTCCTTCTCCTTCCTTCTCCCTCCCTCTTCCTTCTCCTCCTCCCTTCTTCTCTCTTCTCCTCCCTTCTCTCCCCTCCTCCCTTCTCCTTCCTTCTCCCTTCTTCTCCCTTCTCCCTTCTCCCCCCTCCTTCTCCCTTCTCCTCCCTGTCCCACCCGAAGGTGACGCGCTTCTCGATGCCGGTGAATCCATGAAGCGTTTGGCTGAAGTGAAGGACTCGCTGGATATTGAAGTCAAACAAAACTTTATCGACCCCCTCCAGAACCTGTGTGACAAAGACCTGAAAGAGATCCAGGTAAACACCCCCAGCTCTTCTCTCCTCCTCATCTCCCTCATTTCTGGCCTCTCCTGGCTGTCAGTGCATGAACCACTTGCTCTGTCATGGTGGGAACCAAGTACCCACATCATATTGGGTCTGTTCCCCTGTGATTTCTCCCTCACATTCTCTAGTATTTCCTCCCTGCTCAGCACCACTGCTGCTGCTGCTGCTCCTGAGCAGCTGATGAGGCTGGATGCATGTTTGAGTGGTTCTTCATTTACTGTGTTTTATGGAGGACACCCCAACACACATTCTGGGCTTGCTGAATCTCAGGGTTCTCTGTGCTGTGAGCTCCCACCCCTGGCACGTTCCATGGCACTAAACTTCACCGTGTTCTTCGCAGCTGTGGGCTCTGTCCTGTGAGCAGCCTGGCTCCTCCACCACAGCTTCCAAGCTTCCCTCTAGGTCTCTGAGGCAGCTTCTCAAGGAGGCCCTTTGGTGTCTCACTGGGCAGACACGGAGCTGCTGCCACAGAGACAAGACCACGCAGAGCACAGCCAGGGTTTGTACCAGGATCCCTCTCAACCTGCCATTCCCAAGGCAGCTCTTGAGTGAATTTTCCTTGCAGGGGTGTCCCAGATAAAATAACCACCAAGTACAGATTCAGTACTTCTCTGTACTCCAGTTCTGCAGGTGCCCCAGAGCTGATTTCAACAGCCCTGCCCTACTCAAGGGATGCAGTGCCCAGAACTTCCATCCTAATTCCTGATCTCCAGAGACCCCCTTGCTCCTTCTGGGAGCTCTTCATCTTCCCAGCAGACCTGGGCTGCTCCCTCAGTGCTTTCCTCCAGCTGGAAGAGATGCCATCTCACCACCACACCAACTTCTTGAGGGTTGTTTCTTAGTAAAAAAAAAGCCTCCCTGAGCAGCCTGTCCCAGGCCTTGACAACCCTTTTGGGGAAGAAGTTTTTCCCTAATATCCAGCAGTAGTTGTTGCCCAGCAGAGTTTGGATGGTCCACTCCTCCCTGTCACCACACAGCACCCCTCCATCGTGTCCTGCAGCCTCTTCAGAGGCTGAACAAAGGTGGGAGCCACAGAGACCTGTGCTCTGAGATCAGGTTTCTGAAATGAATGAACTTGGCCTGTAACTGGAGCTGCAGGAGAGCTTGGCTGCTCCCAACCTCTGGCTGTCCCTTCACAGAATGTTTTGGGTTGGAAGGGACCTCCAAGGGTCATCTAGCCCAACCCCTTTACTGTTCCTAACCACCCTCTTCCCAGCACCATCTCAAGAAGCTGGAAGGCAGACGCTTGGACTTTGACTACAAGAAGAAGCGACAGGGCAAGATCCCCGACGAGGAGCTTCGACAGGCCATGGAGAAATTCGAGGAGTCCAAGGAAGTAGCAGAGACCAGTATGCACAACCTCCTAGAGACTGATGTGAGTGTCTGGGGGGAGCTCTGGCTCCTGCAGCCCAGGCTGGGAGCTGCTGGGTGGGTGGTGTGCTCCTGTCTGCACCAGGGTGGTGGCAGAGCGGCCTGACCTAGGTAGAGATGTCCCTGCTTGTGTAGGAAGGATGGATGAGATGACCTCTAGAGGTCCCTTCCAGCCTCAAACATCTATGATTCTATCTCCTGAGGGATGGATGCAGGAGTTAGATGCTAATTCCCACTCCTGTTCTTGCAGCTGTGGTGTTGCTCTGTGACAACCCAGATCTGAGTGCCCAGCACGTGGCTCGGTGGGTCACTCAGCCCCTCTGTAGCTCCTCCTCATCCCCAGCCAGGGGAGAGGCTGTGGCTTGTACCACATGGGTCTCTTCTCCATGATGGGAGTGAGTCTGGGCAGGTCACAGAGCTCATTTTGAAGAGCTCATGAAGCCCAGGGTGTAGTAGAAGGTGTCCTCTGCCCTGCTGAGTCTCAGCCAGTGCTGGATCTCTGGTGTTTGAAATCCCAAACCTTCTCCTCACCCCCCTGGGAAGTCCCCTCCTTGGTCACACATTCCCCAGTACAGTCTCAGCCCCCCTCAGTCCTGCCAGCTGAGGAGAACCTTTCATCCCACCTTGGTGTGGTCCCCACAGATCGAGCAGGTGAGCCAGCTCTCAGCCCTGGTGGATGCCCAGCTGGACTATCACCGACAGGCCGTGCAGATCCTGGACGAGCTCGCCGAGAAACTCAAGCGCAGGTGAGTGCTGGGGGGCTGCAGCTACTCCTGGGTTTCCCAGCCACAAGCTCCCCCTGGGGTACTTCACAGAATCCCAGCATGGTGGGGTTGGAAGGGACCTCTGGAGATGATCTGGTGCAACCCCCCTGCTCCAGCAGCTCCCCCAGAGCAGGGGGCCCAGCAGCGTGTCCAGGCCCCTTTGGAATCTCTCCACACAAGGAGACTCCACAACCTCTCTGGGCAGCCTGGGCCAGGCTCCCAACACCCTCACAACAAACAACTTTCTCCTCCTGGGTTCCAGTTGGTGCCCATTGCCCCTTGTCCTGTCCCTGGGCACCCCTGACAAGAGTCTGGCCCCAGCCTCTTGCCCCCACCCTTTAGCTCTTGCTCAGCTTTGATCAGATCCCCTCTGAGGCTTCTCCAGGCTCAACCCCCCCAGCTCCCTCAGCTGCTCCTCACCACACTCCTGCTCTAGACCCTTCCCCAGCTTCCTTGCCCTTCTCTGGCCACGCTCCAGCCCCTCAAGGTCCTTCTGGGAGTGAGGGGCCCAAACCTGACCCCAGGATTCGAGGTGTGGCCTCCCCAGTGCCCAGTCCAGGTGAATGATCCCTGCCCTGGTCCTGCTCCCACACTGGTGCTGACACAAGCCAGGGCTGTATTAAACAAGAAGCCAGTTGTGGTTAAGGAGGATACCTGGACACTGGCCATGGTCATGGTTCAGACAGATCCATGTCAAGGCCTCCCAGTTAGACCAGAAGGTGAATGGTGTGGATGACGTGGTGGCCACAGGCCAGTGGAAGAGCACCTACATCACCTCCTTTAAGGCAGGTGTCCACGAGCCCTCTGCCAGAGCCCTGGTTTTCCTGCTCTACATGGAGGTCTCCTGGCAGGGTGTCCCTGCTACAGAGGTGTCCCTGCCCCACATGCTCTGGAGCTCTGAGCCACATGAGGTGGTGAAAGGTGCCTGGCACACAGGAGCAGGGAGAGCTGTGGAGCTGCCTGGTTTTGCTGCTCTCCGTGCCCCTCCTCCAGTGCCTGACCTGGGCAGCAGCCCCGGGGAACGTGCAGTTGGTGCCAAGGAACACAGAGGAGCTGTTGAAACACTGAGTGAGCTGTTCCCACCTCTGCTGGGACTTGCACAGTCGTCGTTCCTGCTGCTCGGTCTCACCTGAGTGAGCATCTCCCCAGACCTCAGCCAAGGAAGAAGGTGGCTTTGCCATTCTTGGTTTGGGCAGAGCCAGGGCACCCTCTCCACTTAGAATCATTTAGGTTGGAAAAGACCTGCAGGATCATCAAGTCCAACCTTTGTCCAACATCTCCCTGACCCCCAGACCATGTCCCAAAGCTCCACATCTACTCCTTTGTTGAACCCCTCCAGGGATGGTGACTCCAGCACCTCCCTGGGCAGCCTGTTCAGTCCCTGACCACTCTTTCAGCAAAGTACTTCTTCCTAATGTCCAATCTAAACCTCCCTCAGTGCAACTTGAGGCCATCACCTCTTGTCCTGTCATTAGTTCCTTGGGAGAAGAGCCCAACCCCAGCCTCACCACAACCTCCTTTGAGGTAGTTGTAGAGAGCAATGAGGTCTCCTCTCAGCCTCCTCTTCTCCCTCTTGGGGCCATTTGGTGGTGCTGCTCCTGCTGCTTTTTCCATGTAGAAGGAGCTGCCAAGTGGATCCTGTGTCTTGATTTGAATTAAGAACTGGGAGGACCCTGCCAAGCGTGAGCTTCCAAACTGCAGCAGGAGTGTCCTCTGCTGGCCTGAATTGCCTGGGACAGCTCCACGGCAAAGCCTGGGCCATGTGGTCCTCTCCAAGGGCCACCTCCCAAACCCTGGGCAAGATCAGAACACCCCAGGTGCAGATCCCTGCCTCCAAACCAGTTTGCTCCCCTGCGTGGCCATCAAGGAGAGGAAAAACCTCATTGATCTCATCATATTGTTTCATATTTCAGTTTATTGACATTCCTTTTCTTTCCTCCAGGATGAGGGAGGCCTCCTCACGCCCCAAGAGGGAGTACAAGCCCAAACCCAGGGAGACCTATGACTTTGGAGACACTGACCAATCTAATGGGGGCTTCTCCTGCAATCCCACCCCCAAAGTCTCAGGTAACGTCGTCCCACCTGCGCACACCCTCGGGAGCAGCCTCCTGGGGATGGAGGGGAAGGATCTTCCTGGATGTGCTGCATGAGGGTGGCTCTGAGGAATGTCCAGAATGCCTCTAGACTCTCTTGGGGCCCAGCAGCCTTTGTTATATTGGCTTTGGGGACATCTCCAGCCTGGACCACTCTCCTGTTATGCCCACCAGTGGCAGGCAGGAAAACCAAAGCACCTCTCGCTCCCTCCCCACCTTCCATCGTGCCTCACCCATCCCTCCCTGGTCCTGGCGAGGCAGGCGGGTTTCTAACACAGCATGTGGGCCACCCTCTTCCTCCTCCCCCCTCTCTCCAGTTCCCCTTGTTTGAAGCATGTCTCTTTTTGTTTGGAAGCAGCTTCCTCCTCTTTCCGATCCGACAAGCCGTCCCGGGCCTCCGTCAGGAGTATCCGTGAGTTTCCTCCCTCCCTCCCTCCCTCCTCACTGCATGATGTGTGACCATCCTCTTCCCCAGCCCTCCCTTGCTCCTCCTTCCCTGAACCTGCTGCTTGGAGCCTCTAACACCTCCGTGCTGAGCCTGCCCAGCTAAGCTGAGCTCAGCCTCAAGCTAAGCCCCAAATTAAACCAGCCACATTATGTTTGGTGTTTACCCCCCCCCAAATCTGGGGCCTTTGCTCACCTGGAGGGGTTGTAGCAGCTCTTGTCACACGGGCTCTTCCACACCTCATGCTCTTCCATGAGGTATCAGACATCTCCAGGGTTACCCTGGTACAAGCACCAGCCTGGATCTCTCCCTCTGCCCCCCTGCACCCCCCTGATGAAGATCCCAGCTGGGTATTGAAGAGCCTCAAAGGGGCTGTGGGTCAGTGCTTCTGCTGAAGGGACCCCTTGGGGTCCTCTTGGGGTCCTCTTGGGGTCCTGAGGCCAAGCTGGGTCTGTGGCTCGAGCCATCGTGGTGGGGAAGGCTCAAGGTGATGCCTCAAGGGAGTGGGAGGACTTGAGGAGCAAGTGCAGGAAGGTGCTGTGGTGGTGGGACCAGCCTGGTGTGTTGGGAGCTGGTTTCAAAACCCTGAACCCGCTTGGCTGCAGCTTGTGGTGTTTTCTGAGTTCACTTCTCCTGCTGGGTCCTTTCTTGCTGCGGGTGTTCAGCAGGTGAGATGTGCTGGAGCTGTTTGTGCTGTTCCCCCTCCCTGGGTGGAGGAGCTCTGGAGGGGGAACAGGGGCCCCACAGACCCTGGTGGGCTGCATTAGCTCCGTCCCTTTTCAGTAGGATCCCTACAGCTGCAAAGAGAGCAGGGAGACCTTATTGCAACCTTCCAGGACTTCAAGGGCCTGTCAGAAAGATGGGGACAGACTTTTGATCAGGGCCTGTTGGGACAGGACAAGGGGTGATGGTTTGAAACTCAAAGAGGGAGATNAGAAGGTGGCTTTGCCATTCTTGGTTTGGGCAGAGCCAGGGCACCCTCTCCACTTAGAATCATTTAGGTTGGAAAAGACCTGCAGGATCATCAAGTCCAACCTTTGTCCAACATCTCCCTGACCCCCAGACCATGTCCCAAAGCTCCACATCTACTCCTTTGTTGAACCCCTCCAGGGATGGTGACTCCAGCACCTCCCTGGGCAGCCTGTTCAGTCCCTGACCACTCTTTCAGCAAAGTACTTCTTCCTAATGTCCAATCTAAACCTCCCTCAGTGCAACTTGAGGCCATCACCTCTTGTCCTGTCATTAGTTCCTTGGGAGAAGAGCCCAACCCCAGCCTCACCACAACCTCCTTTGAGGTAGTTGTAGAGAGCAATGAGGTCTCCTCTCAGCCTCCTCTTCTCCCTCTTGGGGCCATTTGGTGGTGCTGCTCCTGCTGCTTTTTCCATGTAGAAGGAGCTGCCAAGTGGATCCTGTGTCTTGATTTGAATTAAGAACTGGGAGGACCCTGCCAAGCGTGAGCTTCCAAACTGCAGCAGGAGTGTCCTCTGCTGGCCTGAATTGCCTGGGACAGCTCCACGGCAAAGCCTGGGCCATGTGGTCCTCTCCAAGGGCCACCTCCCAAACCCTGGGCAAGATCAGAACACCCCAGGTGCAGATCCCTGCCTCCAAACCAGTTTGCTCCCCTGCGTGGCCATCAAGGAGAGGAAAAACCTCATTGATCTCATCATATTGTTTCATATTTCAGTTTATTGACATTCCTTTTCTTTCCTCCAGGATGAGGGAGGCCTCCTCACGCCCCAAGAGGGAGTACAAGCCCAAACCCAGGGAGACCTATGACTTTGGAGACACTGACCAATCTAATGGGGGCTTCTCCTGCAATCCCACCCCCAAAGTCTCAGGTAACGTCGTCCCACCTGCGCACACCCTCGGGAGCAGCCTCCTGGGGATGGAGGGGAAGGATCTTCCTGGATGTGCTGCATGAGGGTGGCTCTGAGGAATGTCCAGAATGCCTCTAGACTCTCTTGGGGCCCAGCAGCCTTTGTTATATTGGCTTTGGGGACATCTCCAGCCTGGACCACTCTCCTGTTATGCCCACCAGTGGCAGGCAGGAAAACCAAAGCACCTCTCGCTCCCTCCCCACCTTCCATCGTGCCTCACCCATCCCTCCCTGGTCCTGGCGAGGCAGGCGGGTTTCTAACACAGCATGTGGGCCACCCTCTTCCTCCTCCCCCCTCTCTCCAGTTCCCCTTGTTTGAAGCATGTCTCTTTTTGTTTGGAAGCAGCTTCCTCCTCTTTCCGATCCGACAAGCCGTCCCGGGCCTCCGTCAGGAGTATCCGTGAGTTTCCTCCCTCCCTCCCTCCCTCCTCACTGCATGATGTGTGACCATCCTCTTCCCCAGCCCTCCCTTGCTCCTCCTTCCCTGAACCTGCTGCTTGGAGCCTCTAACACCTCCGTGCTGAGCCTGCCCAGCTAAGCTGAGCTCAGCCTCAAGCTAAGCCCCAAATTAAACCAGCCACATTATGTTTGGTGTTTACCCCCCCCCAAATCTGGGGCCTTTGCTCACCTGGAGGGGTTGTAGCAGCTCTTGTCACACGGGCTCTTCCACACCTCATGCTCTTCCATGAGGTATCAGACATCTCCAGGGTTACCCTGGTACAAGCACCAGCCTGGATCTCTCCCTCTGCCCCCCTGCACCCCCCTGATGAAGATCCCAGCTGGGTATTGAAGAGCCTCAAAGGGGCTGTGGGTCAGTGCTTCTGCTGAAGGGACCCCTTGGGGTCCTCTTGGGGTCCTCTTGGGGTCCTGAGGCCAAGCTGGGTCTGTGGCTCGAGCCATCGTGGTGGGGAAGGCTCAAGGTGATGCCTCAAGGGAGTGGGAGGACTTGAGGAGCAAGTGCAGGAAGGTGCTGTGGTGGTGGGACCAGCCTGGTGTGTTGGGAGCTGGTTTCAAAACCCTGAACCCGCTTGGCTGCAGCTTGTGGTGTTTTCTGAGTTCACTTCTCCTGCTGGGTCCTTTCTTGCTGCGGGTGTTCAGCAGGTGAGATGTGCTGGAGCTGTTTGTGCTGTTCCCCCTCCCTGGGTGGAGGAGCTCTGGAGGGGGAACAGGGGCCCCACAGACCCTGGTGGGCTGCATTAGCTCCGTCCCTTTTCAGTAGGATCCCTACAGCTGCAAAGAGAGCAGGGAGACCTTATTGCAACCTTCCAGGACTTCAAGGGCCTGTCAGAAAGATGGGGACAGACTTTTGATCAGGGCCTGTTGGGACAGGACAAGGGGTGATGGTTTGAAACTCAAAGAGGGAGATTTAGACTGGGTAGAATGAAGAAATGTTGCTTCTGAGGGTGGTAAGAGTGTTGCCCAGAGAGGTGGTGGCTGCCCCATCCCTGGAACCATTGCAGGGGAGGTTGTTTGGGGCTCTGAGCAACCTGCTCTAGCTGCAGATGTCCCTGCTCAGTGCAGGGGGTTGGACTGGATGAGCTTTAAGGTCCCTTCCCACCCAAACCATTCAACGATACTCTAATTTAGGGTCAGTTCCTATTTCATTGTTCTCACCCTTCCATCTTTTAAGCCATTGAAGGGCTCACCCCTGCCCCCCACCTCTCCCCGCAGCCCCCCTGGACCAGCCCTGCTGCAAAGCCCTCTACGACTTCGAGCCCGAGAACGACGGGGAGCTGGGCTTCAAGGAGGGAGACATCATCACTCTGACCAACCAGATCGACGAGAACTGGTACGAGGGGATGATCCACGGCCAGTCGGGCTTCTTCCCCCTCAACTACGTGGAAGTGCTGGTTCCTCTACCTCAGTGAAACGGCCCCGGGCCCTCCTCCATTCCACCTCCACCTCCATCCCCAGCCCTCGGGGCGAGCTTGTCACCAAGGGAACAAGCCAGAAGGGTCGAACGGGCCCCTTCACACCCCATCAAGTTGGTTACCTGAATTTTTTTTTTTTTATTTTATTTTTGGTTTTGTCCTTCTGGTGCTTGAACTTCGGTACTTTGCGCGCCCTGCCAGGTCCTCCCCTCCCTCCTTCTCCTCTGTCCCAGGCCTTTGGTTTTGTCTTTCCTTTGGGTCAAGCATCCAGATGAGGCAGCTGGGATTCATCCTTCCTGCTGAGCATCACCATGGGGAGACACAGAGCAGCCCCCCAGCCTCACCCCTTTGCCCCCCAACCCGTTCAACACTACCCAGCCTCCCTCCAGCCCATCACTGCTGCAGGACCCTGGTTTTGGGGGGATTTAGGGGGGATCTCGTGGCACAGCAACACTACAACACCCATCAAACACTAAATCAGCCCCATGGTGTGGGTGCTGGGTCCTGCTTGGGGTGCCGAGCCCTTCCTGGGGTGCTGAGCCCTGCTTGGGGTGCTGGAGGGACACAACAGGGGTGTCCCCTGCCTGCTGTCAGCCCCGTGCCCCCTCCCCATGGTGTTTGACTCCCAAGGGGGGGGCTGCTCCCTTTGCCCTCAATTTATGTGTTTTTAAGCCAGGTTGCTCCTGGACTTTGGGCTTTTCCTGCTACAAACTCTTCCTGGGGGACAGTTTGGGGGGTGGGAGGGGGGATTGGGCCACATCCTAGGGGCAGAACAGGTTGTGGCTCCTCTCTCTGGAAGGCTCTGACTTCTCAGCACCCTGGTGACCAGGACTGGGGCTGGAGCTCCACTGACCCTCAGGTGCCTTCCCTGCACCCCACATCTCTGCCCCACAGCCCCCCTTCCTTGGGGGGTGAGCAGCATGTCCCTCTGCCACCAGCTTTGGTGGGCATGGAGGGTTGGAGCTCTCCTGAAGGCATCACCCATCTCCACATCCCTGCTGCCCCCCCCTTCACCCCCAGCCTCCCTGTGTGGGGCTGTGCTGGGGGCAGGATGGGGCCCAGCAGCTCTCACCCCATCTCTCTGGTTTCTCCTCGCTAGAAAAGTGGTTTCTTCCCCCATTCCTGGTTCCTTCCCCCCATTCCTCAGCCTTGGCCGGGTTCTGGCACCTCCTCGGCTGCCACCACCCCCAGGGGACACCTCTTGGGGCCAGGTTGCAGCACGTCCCTGTCCCTGCTGCTCCCAGCTCCTCTCACACGGCCCCTTTTCAATGATTTTTTCGCCGTGCATGTTCCACATCCACCCAATTCCCACCTCCCTGGTGACCCCAGTGCCAGGCAGGGGGGGACATGGGGCAGCTCCCAGCAGCACTGGGGAGCCCAAGGGACCCATGTCCCTCTGTCCCCTCCCTGGTGGGGACCAGGGTGGCACCAGGGGAACGCTGGCTCCTGCTGGGGTGGCTTGAAATGCATTTTGTCAGCTGGGACGACTCGCTAGACCTTGGTTGGTTGGGTGGTTGTTTTTTTTTGTAATGGTTTCTCCTGGTTTTTAGGGGAAGATGACCCACAAATCTCAACTTGTATCTCTGAATGAAAGTATTAAATGTTTTCTTCTTTCTATCCCCTGTGTCCTCTGAGCACGAGGTGGCTCCTGGGGGGGCCGTGGTGGGAGGGAGGTGCAGCCCTGGATGATGTTGGACTTGATCCTAGAGGTCTTTTCCAACCTGAATGATTCTGATGTGTGTCCCCCCACCCCAAACCCAGCAGCTGGATGGTGCCTGCAGCCCACGAGGCCCCCACCAGCACCACCAAGAAGATCCCAGCACGCTGCCAACCTCTCAGGAACTGCTCTTTAATCAACTATCACTTCCACAAACAACTTACCAGCCGAGATCCCCACCACCACCACCACCACCCTCCCCTCCGCCGCCGCCCCTGGAGCAGAGCAGGAGCTGGGGGGGGTCCTGGGACCCCCTGGATGAGCTCCCTGGAGCAGCAGGCGATGCGGTGTCCCCTCAGCGATGCCCTGCACCGGGTCTGGAGGAGCCCCTGGGGCTGGGGAGGGGGCTGCCGAGCTGAGCCAAGGCCCCTGGTCCGAGTTGAAGGGGGGGGCTGCCAGCCCCTCAGCTGCTGAGCTTGAGGAGGCTGTAGATCTGCTCCAGGACGTGGGTGAAGCTCTGGTCCTTGGGGGTGCGGGAGGCCAGGGAGCCCTGGGAGGGGGATGCAGCCCCGTTAATTAAAGCTGAGCCCCCTCCCCACCTAGCCCAGCAGAAGAAGCCCCCTCCTCACCTTCAGCTTGTCCAGGTAGGTCTGATCCTGACTCCACATCTCCTGAAACTTCACCAGGTCGGGGGCTCCCTTATAAAACTCCACCAGCAGCGTCTGTGGGGGGGGAAGAGAAAGGGGCTGCAGGCACCGGGCCTGTTCCAGGGGTTGGGTGTGTGGACCCCCCACCCCTACAGCACCAAGACCTCAACAACCCAGTGGGGATGGGGAAGAGGTTGTCACCACCACTGGGGCTAAGGGCAGGATGGGGATGGGATCCTCCCTACGAGGACAGACAGAGAGTTGGGGTTGTTCAGGCTGGAGAAGAGAAGGCTCCAAGGGGACCTTCTGGTGGCCTTCCAGGATCTGAAGGGGGCTACAAGAAAGCTGGGGAGGGACTTTTTAGGCTGTTAGGTAGTGGTAGGACTGGGGGGAATGGTGGCAGAGGCCCAGGCAGACCCTGGTGGTGCCTGGGTGCTGCCCTTGCTGGGGTGAACAGGATTTTGGGGACCCCCACCCCATGCTCACCATCTCCTGCAGGACATCGTTGGTGAGGAAGCCATCCTGGATGTAGGCCACCTCCACCTCCATGGGGATGCCGTAGTCATTGGGCCGTTGCTGGAGAATGGGGAAGCAGGAAGGGAAGAGAAGGGAATGGAAGGGAAGGGGGGGGTCTCACCCCACAGCACTGGGCTCACCCAGATCCCCAACACCCCCACACCACAGGGCCAGCGACCACCCACCTCTGGTGGCGGCATCACCCAGAAGGGCGCGATTTTGGACTCCACGCCGGGGTTGCCGTGGTAGTAGGGTCCTGGGTGGGGAAAAGAGGGGTGGGGCTGGCACTGGAGGGGGGCGAGGGCATCCGCAGCCCCCCCAGCCCAGGGCACTCACCGCAGATGAGGGCCAGGCAGGGCTGGAAGCCGTTGCCGCTGCCCTGCAGCTTGAGCTGATAATCCATCTGGGCGTCGATGTCGTGCAGGGAGGGCAGCGCGGGGCCGAAGGGGTGGCTGTGGTACCACCCCACCAGCGACAGCCCCCGCAGGAACAGGCTCTGGCAGATCTGCGACGGGCACGCGCCGTGGGTCCGGGTCTCCTGGGACCCCCCCAGGACCCCTTCACCCCACTGCCGTGGCTGGTTTACCTCCTCCTCCACCGCACCGGCGGCTTCGGCGTCGCCCAGGCGGGTCCGGCATGGGAAGGCTCGAAGCACTGTCAGCACTGGGAAAGGGGGGCACAGGGGTGGGTGGCTCTGCCAGGGGCTGGGGTGGGGTCACCCACCCATCCACCCATCCATCCATCCATCCATCCATCCATCCATCCATCCCTCCACCCACCCACCCACCTGTCCCTCTACCTACGCTGTGTGTTGGTGTCCCACCGCCCACCCAGGTATCCCACCACTTCGCTCCGGGTCAGGTGGCTGTGGAAATCCTAAAGGAGATTGGTTCAAATCAACAGTTTGGCCCCAAAATGATGCTGGAGACACCCTCCTCCATGTCCCCAACGCCATCAGAGATGTCCCAGCCCGGGCACGCACCAAGAGCAGGAGGACGTTGCTGGAAATGGCCACGTTGAAGGGCTGGAACTTGTTGATGGCAGCAAAGGACGTCACCTCCACCAGGGTCTGCGGGTTCCTGGAAGAGCCATGACCCCACTGCCACCTCCACCCCTGTTCATGGGGCCAGGGTGGCACCTGTGGGGCTCAGGTCCCCGTCACCCTCTACCTGGCCGAGTCGCGGGTGCCCAGGGTGCAGTAGCGGACGGGCACCCGGGGTTTGCTCTCCAGCCGTTTCCCCGGGGGGCCATGATCTGCAAAGCACAACCAACACCCCGTCACCGCTGCCGGGCTGCCCAGGACCCCCCGGGACCCCCGTGCCACCCTACCCGTCCCTGCTGGCTCTGCCAGGCTCTTGCACTGCTGCTTCTTGCTCTTCTCCTCCGGTTTCTTGGCAGCCACCGGCTCCAGCACAGGCGCCCGACCCTCTCTTGTCGCCTCCTCTTCTTCCTCCTCGGGCATCTCCTCCTCCTCTCCCTCGCTGGCCAAGCTCTGCGGGCAGCACAGGGTTGGCACCCACCCCGTCACCCACACCCAAGGGTCCCGGAGGGACGTGTCATTGATGTCATCAACCTCACCTCGTCAGCAGGTGGCACGTTGGCCTGATGCTTCCTCAGCCAGGCCACCTTGTACTGGTCCAGCTTCTGGCCCTTGTAGCGGACGGACGCCCACCCGCAGCCCGACTTCTTGGCAGGGTTCACCAGGCGCTTGCAGTGGGTGGCCCAGGCGCTGGGCGAGTTGAAGACCTGCCCCGTCTCCTGCCACGTGATGGTCCCGTCCGCACCCAGGTCCCCCACGAACTTCTTGCCCTGGGGAACAGGGGGTGAGCTGGGGAGGCACCCACTGGTCCCTCATCCCCCCCATCCCCATCCCCTCACCAGGTAGTAGATGGAGAGGACCCCCCGGGCCGGCTCGAGGAGCCCGTCACGGAGCAGGACGCGGAGGGTGATGCTGCGGCGGGTGAGCACGGCCCCCCGGGACCCCCCCGACGCCTTCGCCCCGCTCCCGGCCTCCGGTTCGGCCTCCGCCTCATCCAGCCCCGGCTCCAGCTCGTCCTCATCCTCCTCCAGGCACTCGTCCCCACCAGGAGAGGCGGCCGCCAGTGCTGCGGGGTGGGACACGCCATGGGGGGGCGCACCCATGGGTGACACCCCCAAGAGCACCCTTGGGTTCACCCCCCCCGCCCCAGCATTGTGTCTGTCTGTGGATGGGGACACTGGGGCAGGGATGCACAGGGACATGGGGACAGGAGGAGGTGGACGTGGGGACACAACACAAGCGCACAGAGAGGGACACGGGGACAGGAGGACTCAGGGGGATGGGGGAGAGGGGACCCAGGGATGGAGGGACAGGGGGGGGATGTGGGAGGGTGAGGATGCAGGGACATGATAAGAGGACTAGAGGGGACATGGCTGGGGCCACAGGGACAGGAGGACACAGATGGGGGACATGTTTGGGGGACATGTTTGGAGGACACAGGGACATGGTTGGGAGACATGGGGACGTGGCTGGGGGACAGGGGAACATGGTTGGGGGACATGGAGACTCATGGACACGGGGACACCGGGGCGAGGTTCTCCTGGCCCAGCAGGTCCCCAGAGCCTGATCTGGACCCAGAGCGATACTGGGGGGGTCGGGGGGCGAGATGGGAACGGGACAGAGCTCCGGGAGCGNGCCACGTGATGGGGCGGCCCCGCCCGCCCCTCCCGGGGCGTGGTGGGAAGGGGAGGGGGGGACGGGACGGATACACGGACGCCGGCACCGGGGGGGAACATTGGGGTCGTGTTCCGGTTCCTCGCCTACTGACGCCCGAACCGGGGCTGCCCGGTGCCCGGGAGAGACCGAGCCCCGGCCCGGTGGCACCTGTGGCTCCGGCAGTGGCGGCCGGTGGAGGTGCCCCCGCCCCGGAGGGACCCACCTCGACCGGGCACCTTCCGGACACCAACTCCCGGAACCTTCCGGGACCGAGCCCTGGTTCCCCCTGGAACCGAGCACCGGCATCACCTGGGCCTCGGGACCGATCCCGGGTCCCCGGACCGATCCCCAGCACCCTGATACTGAGCCCTGGGACCCCCGGGAACCGACCCCCGGGACCAACCGCTGGGACCCTCCGGGACCGACCCCGGCACCCCCGGGGGGCAGTTCTGGCCGGGATTCCCCCGTGGGCACCCCCGCATGGGACCCCCATGACTGGGACCCTCTCAGGGTGGGAGCCTCCAGCCTGGGCCCGCTGTGATGTCGATGGGTTGGACCTCCATGGTGGGACCCCAGGGATGGGGCCCTCTGGGTGGGACTCCCAGGTCAGGACCCCCCCCAGGGTGGAACCTGCAGGTTCCCTTGGAACCCCCTGGGCCTGAGACCCCAGGATTGGGACCCCCCTCCAAGCTAGGACTTCAGAGACACCCCTGGTCCAGAACCCCCTCAGGGTGATCTCGCCCAGGATGGGACCCCCGTGACCTCCTCAGCTGGTACCTAATGAGGTGGGACCCTGGGACTGAGGACCCTTCCCCGAGGCAGGGACTCCTGGGCCAGGATCACCCCAAGATGGGCACCTCCAAGGTGGGGGCTGAGGTCTGGTGCACTCGTGTCCATGATGGGGGGAATCCCACACTTGGGTGTCCCCAACCCCTGGAGGTGCTGGATCTGGGCAAGCTGGTGGCCATGCAGGCAGAGGGTGGGGACCTTATCCTCTGGGACCCCCTCCCAAAAAACCCCCTTCCCCACCTCAGCCTGGTGCCCCCCCATTCCCCAGCCACAGCCACATCACTCCTACATCCCAGTTTATTCTTCAGGCCAGAAGCAGCTCTCAAAGGTGTGTGGGGGGGGCAACATGCCCAGCCCAGTGCCAGCGACTAGAGGGGGGGTGGGCACAGGGTGGGGAGG